>JANEHU010002355.1:0-69533 GCA_027563435.1 Nasonovia ribisnigri | reverse complement strand
CAAAACCGGTATTAAATACCGGTAAATACCGATAAAAATCGATATCAAAAACTAAATCAATATCGAAACCGAAAAAAATGAAAACCGGTATTCAAAACCTCAATAGAAATCAAAAAAATGTAAAACCGATTTTCTTAATCAAAACCGTAACCGAAAAATATGAAAACCGGTATTCAAAACCAACAAAATGAAAATGAAAATAATTTCAAAACGATTTTCCAAGCCAAAATCTATAATCGTAAACCAATATTTAAAACCGAAAAGAATATCGAAAAATTAATAAGTGGTGGAAATTGGTATTGAAAACAATAACCGTAACTTAAATGTTAAACAACTTTTCTATTTATAATTTTTACTAATAAAAATATTCATACAACTTATTATTCAGTATAAACACAAAATAGGTAAGCCTAATGTCTAAATTTAATTCTAGGGTATTCGGATTATTTTAGCGGGATAAATGTTTTCCTCAAAACGACAGAGATGACACAACAAAAATATCATTGATCACTTTCGATTCATCGCAACTCGCGATGGTAATCAAATTAGCGTTTACTATTGATAATACTTAATTGGCACAAGTTTATTAACAAGTCAAAGTAAATGTTATCACCCAGACAGTCACCTTGTGTTAGAATTAATATAATTTATTAGGGTTATGGTTATTTTTGTATTTATATTTAATTAAAATTTGAAATATTATTTTTAGCAGCTAATTACTAATATTAACGATTCCATGCAATAGGTATTCATTTTTTATCATTCTCATTCTAACGTGATTTGTCACTCTGTCAGTCATCAACTTACGTGGTCAGAGGTCAAATTTTAATGCGGATGTCAATGAATCTATGCCCATGCATAGGCGCAACTAGAGACCAAACACTGGGGGTGCTAAAATTATGTAGAGAACACAACCCCTGGGGGCTACACCCGCACACCCTCAAATGGCAAATACTATACTTTAATTTTACAATTACTATATATAATCGTTCCTAAATGCACCGTAAACACACAAGGACACTAATATTAAAGTAAATCAACAGTTACATACCTGGTAAATACATAAGGTATATTATATTATTTAGGTGATAAAAATATTAACCTCAAAGTATAAACAGATAAAAAAAAAAGGTGGCCAAGTGGGCTTTGCTGTACAGTAGTTGTTGAGCATGTCGTTGTAATGGATGTGTTATATTTGAATTCAATTTGAAAAATTTTCTCATGGCTATATATAGTTCATAAAGAGTTGAAATTGTTTGAAAAATGTACGATGTATAGAAAATGCTATTATAAATATTTGGTGAAAATTTCAGGTCTACGGTAATTCATTTTGAAAATACAACAAAATCTCAACAGGAATTTCATTTACCACTGAATATCGAATATCTCAACAATTATAAGTTCAAACACTCAAAAATAATTAATGTTCCGTTTAAGTATACGTTTTTTTTTTTGGTATAAAAACTTATGTGAAATCTTTTAGTAACATTTTTAATCTTAGCTATGAAAAGAAAATCTTTTATGAATTTCTAACTGAAAAATATTTAAAAAATTTCTCATAGCTATAACTAACTCAAAAAGTCAAAATATTTCGAAAATGTTTCTATTTAAGGAAAATGCTAAATTAATATTTGGTGAAAATTACAAGGGTCATTAATTTAATTTTTACAAGTAAAAATAAATAAACAATTTTAAATTTTAAAACCTCCATACTTTTAAATAATATCAAAATTACTAATTTTACAACATTGCAGTTAACGGCTTACTGTTGTCACGTCTGTAAGTTTTCAATAATAGGTTATAGGTATAAAGGTACTATGCATATATATTATTATATAATTGATTGTAATTTCACATCTGTAGACCTTACTGTAAGTTGGTGAAGGTTTAGAAAATATTGAAAACTATTTTGGCATCTACAAAAATTGTTATTTGACATAATGAAAGTATTAACTACCAAATTTTTTACTAAATAATAAAATGTTAGTATACTTAATAGTTGGTACAATAGAACAAGTAAAATACTGTTATTAAAAACGGAAATGACAAAAACTAATTTTAAAAATCTAAAAAAGTTTAAATACAAAATCAGTATTTAAAATCCGAATAAAAACCGGTAAAAGTGTAATTCGTTATATATAACCAAAATTGAAACCAGAAAATTTGAAAACTGGTATTTTATATAACCCAAATAGAAACTGGAAAAAATGTACATCGTTATATGTAACCGAAATTGAAACCGGAAAATTATGAAACCGGTATTTATAACTCAAATGGAAAAAAGATAAATCGTTTTATTTACCTGAAAATGAAACCGGAAAACCTGAAAACCGGTATTTATAACCCAAATAGAAACTGGGAAAAAGGTAAACTGTTTTTTTGTAACCGAAATTGAAACCGGAAAATCTGAAAAACGGTATTAAAAGTGAAATAGAAACCGATAAAATCAAAAACCGGATACAAAAATCAAAACCGAAACCAGAATTTATCTTTTCGGTTTCAAGTCCTGGTTTTTTTAAACGATCACATTGATATGATTTTGTATTCACCAGTCGTTGGGAGGATTCCGTACCTATAAATTAATTTGAGCAAAAATAAAGTCTGCATTAATTTTAAATGAAGTTCTTTTGGCATCCTGAAGGATGAAGTCATAATTTCTCTGAGGCAAACGAGACTATAGATAGCAACGAGATGATGATGATATGTGTATAGTAGTGATATATTACGTAGCTATATTCCTATAAGCGTTACCGTCTGAAACGTTTTAAAATTAATTAATCGTTAATGGATTTTAAACTCTGACGATCACATAGGTATATATTATATACGCGTATACCCGTAATGCAAGACGAACGTACATTTTCGTCAGTGTCAAGTGTCAACGATATATATTATTATAGTGTTGTGAGGTAAGTCGCAGGTGCTCTACAAAATATGCAATATTCTCGTTTATATTCCATAAAATATTTAAAAAAATAGAAATAGCTGACAAACTTCCAAACGGTATTAAAATAAGTTATAATAATATTAGTAAGTAGTTACCTACCAGTATGTATCTATTATATATTATATTATTGAATGTACATTGTACACGGTACGGGGTGGATGGGTGATTGATCCATTTAACTGGTTTATACCTAACTAATTTTCAAATTTAACTATCATGTTTTGAAAAAAAACATACTCCATACAGTGATAACTTTAAAAAATATAATATTTGCTCGTGAAGTTATTTATGTCACTCAAATCGAAATAAATCGATAGGTAGCGATGTTTATAATAATTATTAATAATTTTTCCCAGGATAATTCAGATAATACAGCTGTCTGTAACACTATATTGTAGGTAACACTATTACGATTATAAATACAGTAAAACTTAGTTAACATGAAAATGAAGGAATTGGAAGTTTGAGTTATCCAAGAATCATCATAGGATACCAGCTAATACAATAATAGGACTGGTTCCGATTCCCATGTAATTTATGTCATATACTCATATTGCATGCATAATAATAATATAATATGCCAAAGCAAAATATCACCAAAAAATATTCAGTGAAATATAATATTGGCGTAGATATTGCTAACATTATTATGTATTTTGTATAATATTTCGTATTGTAAAATTATTATATTTTATTTTATAATACCAATATAATATCATTCCTTTTTTTACTAAATGGATTCACGTCAAATTTAATGTAATTTGTCTCTGTGGATTTATCAAATTAGGTAATATAAACTGAGTTTATTACCCGACTTATTCCGGAAACGAAGAGAAAAATAAGCAAACAAAACAATATATTTAAAAAGAGAATTTCTTTTCCGTGACAATCAAATTAAATAACAATAACTATTATATGTTTTTCTTCCGTGTAGGTGTGTAGCTAGTGGCAACTAAAAATAAACTAAAAAATTATTTTATCATTCTAAAGACGTGAGGGAGTCACGTCAAATCCAGAAAAAAACTCGTTAGGAAGAAAATAGATTTGGATTGATAAATTACAGATTTTATATTTTACAGAAATGTGAATAATCTGAAACACATTTTTTGAATATATTTAGGTAGATCGTTGATACCTAAGTAATTAAAATATTATATTCAGAATTGAATTGGACCGTTTAATAAGTACGTCACTTATTGTTACCTACGCTATGACCATACCACCACATGTGTAATGTGTACTTAAATAATAGCCAAACAACAGGAATATTGAATAATAATAATAAATTAAAAACACCTGATTGATTGTAATAAAATATTAATTGTGGACTGTATTAAAATCATATCTCAGTACATCACATACATGGAATAATATAAATGTTTGTATAAAGTATTCTAATAAGGGGAGTAGGCGCCTACCTACTATATAAAATCTAAATGGATTATATTAATCATATTACATTCGAACTAATTCGTAGCAAATAAAATAACAATGAATAATAATACTACTAATATGAGAATTTGATAACACAAAAGGCATAATATAAATTATCACGTATCACATATGATAACGCGTTACCGTGATCGTTGACCGCCGCCGATGAATTGATAAAATCCGTAGATAGGTTATCCGTCTTCCACTGCTGTCAACTTGATCGAAAACGACGAATATTCACAGATCCACATGGCGATCGCACCACAGATAAAAAATATGAATATCTGACCAAAAGAAAAACACGACCAAAGCCATAAAGTGCCCGATGCACCTTTGGGTGATTTGGTCGGATCGCACCCGCGCGCGATATATATATATATGTGAATATATTAAATAATAAGAACGAAAAGCGGTGTCGTCAACCGATTGGTGCCCGATGTCCCATGACAATACACACAATATCACAACAGCATACACCGCCCGCGCTGGTGTAAAATAATTCGTACCCGCGTACCATGGGCGTCTCGCGTTACACGTACGAACAAAAACAAACAACAACGGTCACGCACACAACGTTATGCCACCGATGGCAACGGAGATAAAAAAATAGCGACGACCGGTTGTCGGGTTCGCAACGACACATCCCTTTCGCGAGACAGAAAAAACGGCCCGAGCGAGACGGCGTAACGGACATAAAAGCGAACCGCGCAGGCGCACCAGCAACCGGATCAAAACTTAATTAATCACCAATTAGCTGGCGCGCTCTGGCGATACCTGGTCTGAACATCCTCCCGCCTTTGAAAGGACGCCTTTCAAACGAATGGTTTATAAAGATACAACTTATAATAACAAATATACATGAATATCAAAAAAAAATCACGGTTGTGGATATACATATAATAAGAAATAATAAAATAACACATTATAATAGAAAGTCCTAATTCAAAAAAAATAAAGTAAAAATATACAAACGACATATTAATAAAAGGGGCTAAGTTTATATATATAACAACAAAAAGGAATGAGGAAATCTTCAGGAAGGATCGGTTGCATCTTCGGAGGTGGGTAGCTTGACAACCTTGACTACTGGCCTCTTTAATAGTCCCTCTGCCGTTTTTACTGTGACTACTCGCACTACCTGGTCCGGTCCAGGATGGACTTCCATCACGCGACCTAATTGCCAAGCTAGAGGAGGGCGAGCTGGAGAATTGATAATCACCAAGTCACCCACGTTCAAATTGGCGCATTGGGAGTACCATTTTTGTCGGCTTTGTAATGTATGAAGGTATTCGCGATTCCATCGAGTCCAGAATGATTGAGTAGCTTGTTTGACCAATTGCCATCTGCGAAGACGATTTTGTGGCACGTCGGTAACGTCATTGTCAGGAATTTCCATGATCGGTTGACCAATTAAAAAATGACCAGGAGTCAACGCGCACAAATCGTTTGGGTCACTGGACGCAGCCACTAATGGTCGCGAGTTTAACACTCCTTCAACTTTGATGATCAATGTCATAAATTCTTCCAATGTGTAAATCTGAGATCCGATTACCTTCTTCATATGCAACTTCGCACTTTTTATTGCTGCTTCCCATATTCCTCCAAAATGAGGGGCAGCAGGTGGATTAAATATCCATTGACAGGGGATACGGGCGTGTAAAGCGTCTTGTACAGTGGCATCCTTAAATAAATTGTTCAGTATCCGAGCTGCACCAACATAGTTAGTGCCACAGTCTGATCGTATGGTCGCTGGAATTCCTCGTCTGGCCACGAAGCGATCTAGAGCTGCTAAAAAGGCCTCTGTGGAAAGATCTGTAACGGCTTCCAAATGGACCGCCTTTGTTGATAAGCATACGAACAAGGCAAGATATGCCTTATAACTCTTGGCGTTTCGACGCTTGCTCTCTTTCACTACAAAGGGTCCCCCATAATCCATTCCAACATTACTAAACGGACGGTGTGGCTTAACTCGGCATGATGGTAGATCAGCCATGACGGGCTGGGGACATTGAGCTTTGTGCCGGACACAGGTGATACATTTAAATATGACCTGTCGAATTGCTGCGCGACCGGAGACAATCCAAAAACGGCGTTGGATCAGTGACAATAATAGACGAGTTCCACCGTGTAACAATAGCTGATGATAATACCGAATGATTAGCTTAGTGAGATGGCACTGTGGTGGTAGCAGTATGGGATGTTTCGCGTTGTCGTCTAGTGTCGAATACTTCAAACGTCCTCCAACTCGAATTAATCCCGCTTGATCCACATAGGGAGCCAATTGAGCTAAGGTTGCTGGTGCAATGTCACGATGTGCTGCGATTTGTTTGTGTAGATCCGAGTAATATGTTTTTTGGGTATATTTGATGGCCCTATATAGAGCTTGGTATTGTTCGGCAAGTGATATAGGTCCCGATGACGCAGGACGCTTTCGCGCTCGAAGAATAAATCGAAGACAGTATCCTATCACACGCTGCATCCGGGACAGGGAAGAAAAGCGTTCCATCCAATGACCCTCCTCTTCATGGATGTGCAGTACCCGTTGGACCGTGTTCTTAAGTTCTGGTAGTTCTTCTAATGATACCGTAACTTCTGTAGATGGAACCACTGGCCAGTGAGAAACATCCTGACGTAGAAAATCGGGACCTAACATATGTTTAGAACACGATAACAGCTCTCTTGGAAGCATGCCTCTGGAAGCCGGGTCTGCGGGATTTTCAGACGTACTCACGTGCGCCCATTCGCAATTGGGCACCAATGCATGTATCTTGGCCACCCGATTGGTAACAAATATTTTAAATTCCTTTTGTTCTCTCGTAAGCCATGCTAGAACGACCGTGGAATCTGTCCAAGCTCTGATTTTGTTGATGGTAATTATAGATTTCAATAGTTCAAAATTGTGCGACAATAGTCTGGCTAGAAGTAGAGCCGCGCACAACTCGAGCCTAGGGATTGTTACTGCGATATCAATTTGTGATCCCTTCAATGGTGCAATCTTGGTTTTGCATGTGATAAAGTAAACATGGAAGTGACCCAAATTGTCAGCTATCCATAAAAATACCGATGCGGCATATCCGCGTTGTGAGGCATCGGCAAAACCCACCATCTGCACCTCCTTGACTCGACGGATATCGATGTGACGAGGTAAAAGGACACGTGACAACAACGGCAGCTCGTCTAAGAACTGTCGCCACTTCAACTGTAACGATGTAGGTAATGGAGAATCCCATCCAAGTTTCTCGATCCATAGATCTTGCATTAATCCTTTAGCCCATAGTAAAACCGGAGCTAGGGCGCCGATTGGATCATACAGCCGTGCGATCGTAGATAACACTGTCCTTTTGGTAATCAACCCGTCGTCGGTGTTTCCGTGATATCCGAAGCTATCGGTTGCAGGATCCCAATGTACTCCTAACACTTTCAAAGCCGGGTCCTCAGTTGGTGTAAAAGTTAATTCGATGGCCCGATCCTCGATTGGTATGCACCTCAGCACAGCATCGCAGTTGCTTGCCCACTTTTTCAACTCAAATTCACCTCGCTGTAACAAATTAACGAGGTCCTTCTGCACGGCCAACAGGTCCTCAACGCTATTGGCACCGGCGACTATATCATCAACATAAGTATTAGAAGTTAACAGGCCTTTTGCCTGAGGGAAATCTGCGCCGTCTTCTAGATCCAGTTGACGCAGGCATCGCAGCGCCAGATATGGGGCTGAGTTTATGCCATAGGTGACAGTTAACAATTGGTACTCCTGCACCTCTTCTTCCGGCGACCTACGCCACAAGATGTGTTGATAGACGCAATCCTCTTCGCGTACTCGGATTTGCCGATACATTTTCGCAATATCGGCAATGAAAATATATCTATAGAATCTGCTACGAAGTAGTACATCGCTAATTTCCGTTTGTAATTTTGGACCCGTGCATAGACAATCGTTTAATGATCTTCCCGATGTGGACTTCGCCGAAGCGTCGAAGACAACACGAATCTTGAGTCCCTTTTCTTCATGTTTAACCACCGCATGATGTGGTATAAAATATTTTCCCGGCACCGATGCCGGTTTCATATGACCCAAATTTATATAGTCATCCATAAATTTACGATAGGCGGTATACAACTCTGAATCTCTTGCTAACCGACGTTCAAGGTTATAGAGACGATTCAACGCCAGAGAGCGCGATGACCCTAAATCATCCGGGCTCCCGCCTTGGACTACCGCCGTCTGATTTGTTAACGGTTCTGATCGAGCACGTATACTCGACCGAAACGGCAGTGATACCACAAAACGCCCTGAGACATCTCTGGTTGTTGACTTTTGGAACCACACCTCACATTGTTCGTCCTCTGTTGTCAGGATGTCCGGAATATCTGGTTCTTCTAAAGTCCAAAATTTTTGTAGTAATCCTTCTATTTCTGGCGTCGATCTTACAGAAAGCGAAACCATAGGTGATGTGGGAGACTCATCCAATGCTCCCACCACAATCCATCCGAGATGAGTGCTCATGGCGGACGGCAGACCCGTACTGTGAATAATATCCGCATTAGATTGTAGCATATGTGGGTACAAGTCGCTTCCTATTAACATATCGATCGGCCCAGGTACATCGAACTCCGGATCGGCCAAAACTAAGTGCTGATATCGGTCACGTACTGCCGTAGGTAATTTATCACTGGGTAACTGCGTTGTGATACGTGTGAGAATAATAACATTCGAAGCACAGAACTGCGGACCTTCTGCATGAAGTGGCATAAATTGACATTTAGTGACACCTTTTACCTTCGTCACCGGCTGTTGAGAAAGTCCCGTTACTTCTATTCTGCTTTTGATACGTTTTAATCCGAGTCGCGTGACACATTCTGACGTGATCGCAGAAATTTGAGAACCGCTATCCAGCAAGACTCGGACAGTTTGTAGCTCTCCTGAGCTGTTTCGCACGCGCACAATGGCTGTGCCTAAAATCACCGTAGTCTCCGATCGCGCAGTACCCGAGAACTTAGCTGTATTGTCGGTAACAGACGTCTTGATTTCATCCGTTGGACCCTCGGCCTCACCTGTCGATGTTGGCTTCGTGTTTTCCAAATGCAATAACGTGCTATGTTTGCCGCTACAATTTCGGCACTTGAACGTAGATGTGCAAGATTTGGCTGGATGACCCGATTTTAAGCAAATAAAGCATATGCCGTTGTCGCTGACGAACCTCCGCCTAGCCGTGACCGGTTTTTGTCTGAATGTGAAACAACGATAAAGTGGGTGGTCATGCTCACAAAACCCGCACTTTATCGTATTATTTGACGTAGCAGCTAAAGAGTGCTTCACGGGCACGCTACCCTTGCCCTTTTTAGTTGCGCTTTTAACATTGTGTTCTACATTGTCCGTCGCAGTCCCTATGTTCTCTAGTATTTTACATCGCTGAGACACAAAGTCTAATAGGTGGTCCAAAGTTGGTAATTGCGTATGTGAAATACTGGCTTCATATAATCTTCTGGTTTCGCTATCGAGCACCCGAGCGCCGATATAAAATAATAAAAAACCCGAGACATCGTCGACACCTAATGCTTTGATAGCGGCGACGTTTTCGCGAAACGTGTTAACAAAAGTAGCGAGTGCCACGGTAGACTCCTTTTTAATAGAAGAAAATGCGAACAACCGGTCAACGTGCGCCGTCGCCAATAATCGGTTGTTTTCGTACGAATTCTGTAATGCGTTCCAAGCGATTTTATAATTGCACGCTGTTAACGGAATCGACTTGATGACCGCCAAGGCCGGACCCGATAATGACGATTTTAAAAAATGAAAACGCTCAATATCCGAAATCAATTGATTGTTATGTACCAACGAGCAGAATAAATCGCGAAAAGAACACCATTGGACTACGTCCCCGTCAAATTTTGGTAGCTCAATTTTTGGTAATGCTATGGTGGTACCCGTACGAATGTCACTATCGTGATGCGGAATACGATTGATTGTATTCGACGTCGGTCGTATTTTTTCCGCATTCATTCGAATACGGCCGACAAGTTCCTCGACTTCGTCAGTAATTAACAAATCTAGGTTATTGAAATTGTCGTGTAGTCCCGCGTCTAACATGACGTTCAATACCTGTTGTTGCTGTTCTTCGAATTGGCTAATAAATTTATCGAGCGATACGTAGTGTGCGAAGAACAACGGTTGCTTCTCCACCTCCGTTAGCGCCTCCCGCGCTAATACGTCTAAATTGCGAATTTTACGTAACGTTATGTCACGAGAAGCACGAAAACGCAACAACAAGTCCGGCTCCGAAGCCGCCGTGGAACCTGATTTGCGCTTTGGAGGCATAATAAAGGATAGGACAACGAAAACGACCTAAATAGTAATAATAATATAACAAAACAAATACCTAATTACAATATATACGTAAACAATATCAGTATTTAGTAATTTAATATATATATATAACTAATCCTATCCGGATCCGAATGGACCAAAATGTATTGTGTGTACTTAAATAATAGCCAAACAACAGGAATATTGAATAATAATAATAAATTAAAAACACCTGATTGATTGTAATAAAATATTAATTGTGGACTGTATTAAAATCATATCTCAGTACATCACATACATGGAATAATATAAATGTTTGTATAAAGTATTCTAATAAGGGGAGTAGGCGCCTACCTACTATATAAAATCTAAATGGATTATATTAATCATATTACATTCGAACTAATTCGTAGCAAATAAAATAACAATGAATAATAATACTACTAATATGAGAATTTGATAACACAAAAGGCATAATATAAATTATCACGTATCACATATGATAACGCGTTACCGTGATCGTTGACCGCCGCCGATGAATTGATAAAATCCGTAGATAGGTTATCCGTCTTCCACTGCTGTCAACTTGATCGAAACGACGAATATTCACAGATCCACATGGCGATCGCACCACAGATAAAAAATATGAATATCTGACCAAAAGAAAAACACGACCAAAGCCATAAAGTGCCCGATGCACCTTTGGGTGATTTGGTCGGATCGCACCCGCGCGCGATATATATATATATGTGAATATATTAAATAATAAGAACGAAAAGCGGTGTCGTCAACCGATTGGTGCCCGATGTCCCATGACAATACACACAATATCACAACAGCATACACCGCCCGCGCTGGTGTAAAATAATTCGTACCCGCGTACCATGGGCGTCTCGCGTTACACGTACGAACAAAAACAAACAACAACGGTCACGCACACAACGTTATGCCACCGATGGCAACGGAGATAAAAAAATAGCGACGACCGGTTGTCGGGTTCGCAACGACACATCCCTTTCGCGAGACAGAAAAAACGGCCCGAGCGAGACGGCGTAACGGACATAAAAGCGAACCGCGCAGGCGCACCAGCAACCGGATCAAAACTTAATTAATCACCAATTAGCTGGCGCGCTCTGGCGATACCTGGTCTGAACAGAAATATTTTCGCGTTTATAACTGCAAAACGTAAAATAACACGCGCCATGCAATCTGAAACTTTTGAATAACTTTAATATAATAATTTTACAAAATAAACGATGATGTTATTTCGTCATATTGTTATTACTATGAAATGTCAAAAAGCGAAGGACAAATAGTTTTTTTTTACCCCAAAACTATGAAATATTGCCCACGGTGTTCATTAAACGAGAACTTTTTTTTTGAAATATGTAAATCATAAAACAATGAGCGTACAAAAACTGTGCAAATTCAAACGAGCAGTGCACCATATTGTGTAGAAATAATGAATAGTTTAAAAATATTAAATGTTATATGAGAGTGACAAATTAATTATTTACGCTTATAGAGTATAATACAGACAACAGTTAACAATAGGCATCTATCATATTCGTAAAAAAAATCGCGAAAATACACTAAATGTTTTTAATTAAAAATTTTAATTACGTGAATGAAATTTAATTAATATATTGTATTATATAGGAATCTATTATGAGTACAATAACCCACTAATACGCTCAAAAACATTATGACGGTGCCTTTTGCGTTTGACATGATAATAATATGATATATTATAACATTACACAGTTTTCGAGAACCTATATACCTACACATTTTCCAAAAAATAAAACCAGCATAATGTTTTACAATCAAATATAATTTTCGATCCACTCAGAAATATCTATGACTAAATTCGAGGCGAATCGCGTAAACCCACAGGTGGTATCATATTTCAGTTTCTTCGACCACGATGGCTTACTAACCCAACTACAGACTGCGATGAGTTATTACTTATTAGTTTATTTACGATTTTATGTAAAATATAATATTTTTATCATACACCTCAACACACATATCCTACACAGAGACAAAACGTTGTACTCAATAGTATAATCTCTGGAATAGTGTAACATAGCCGTTGGTATATAAATATATATAGCATTATAGGGTTTACCATTAAGTAAGAGAATACCTCCGCAGAAATGCTATTTAGGTTTATCAAACAAGACAAGTCAGTTGCAGAGTCCTGATCAAACGAATTATTTTTAAAAGTTTATTAATTAGAAGCATTTTTTTTTTTTTTTAGAGGATCTCAAAAAAAAAACAAATTCAATGTGTACTGCAGTCTTCGAGAAGATAGCCAAATAGATTTTGAAAAGGCAAATTTTTAAATGTTAACTGATTTACCGAGCGCCGACTGAAAGTCAGCTATAATATTGCTTACCGCGATAGGAGGTGCGTCCAACAACCCCCCCCCCCCCCTCCCGAATCGCCATCGACTAATCTCCCCGCAGTGATGGCCAAACTCTATAAATCTACACGTAGCATAATGGGTCGTGCCGTGTACAGTAAGCGATTGGACGTCTATCCAGCTGTCATTTTCTGCTCTTCCGGGTTGGCAACAGCAGCAGCCAGCGTAAATACAAAGGCGACCGTGTAAAAAACATAGGACATTTTCGTTTCTCCGACCCTGCAGCTCGTTTTTTCGTGGCCGATAGAATATATATTTTATACATATACATTACACAGCAACGCTTTTCAAATTTGGGGTATCATATCGCGCGGATGTTCCTATATTATGTTATGCAATATCAAGTTTTTTAAATTATACAACCTGCAGCAATGCATTAATGTTGGCTATACACCGAGGCTTATACACGGCTCCGGGCGTGTACAATGATACACGCGTTCGTCCCGATTATATTATAGTCCAAAACTCTGAAATTATATTCGCCCGCCCGTAGAATTAACCCGAGTAGAATCGTGTGTGATTTTATTTTTTTTATACAAATCACAAATATTTACGGAGCGGGATTATAGAACAGTGCTTCCGGTGTTTCGCTTCCCCGCACCACACCCCTTCCGCCATACGCGTCACGGTAGAAAGATTTGTATCCCGCCCCCTCATCCCCCCCACCAACGACCACTCCGGGGCAGACGGTAAACCCTATACATATACATAAAATTAGGCATCTAATATTATTTTACATTTAGGTACGTACACACCGTAATAATAATAACAACCATCATTATTATTATTACTATTATTATTGTTATAATCAACATCATCGACACGGCCACCGCGTTTCGAAGGAGACACACTACAATTAAAATTACATTTTATGCCACCGCGTAGCGTCGTTTTGCGAAGCTCGACGAGTATCATAATATTATAATATATAATAGAAGGTAATAATAATATGTTAAGCGCGTTCGATTGACTTATAGTTTAAGCGTTGGTAAGTTTATATATAATACAAACACATTTGTTTCACGAATATTACGATATTTTTAGCTTGATCGGGGCGACATCCACGAGCCATTTAAAATGTCGATTATTAATTTTTTTTAAACGAATCGCTAAAATAGTCTGACAGCGGTCTGATTGTGACCGTATATATAATATATAGTGTAATGTGTAATTTTTGTTCGGTGAACCTGTTGATTTTCGAAAAAATTTGTGGACATATTTTTGCCGAAATCTTGTACTTTTTCGAATCCGATGACACAATAATCTGCCCATCCTGTATTCATCCGTGCTTGGATCATACACAGACTGCACTCGTACCACGCACGTGTACCTATATTTGGATCCCAGGACACTCGCCTCTGGAGTTTCAATATTATTATGATTTACGACCATTAGGGCCACCGTAATTGGGGATTTCGTTCATCTCAGTCGCCTGCAATCGTCGAGAGAAACTAATATAGTTGGCACGTTCACACGTTCTATGACATGTTTATTGTTTTTATCGTCAAATTTAACCGTTTTTAATTTTATACAATCATACTCAATTTATAATAATTTTAAGAACCCTATAGTTTATATACAATATGAAGTTTAACATACATTGTTGTTATAAATCATATTATAATATTTTTGACGATTCGTTTTACGTTATAAAATACAATACCTATAATGTATAAAGGCACACATAGATATTTCGCAGTATCTATAGTATAAAATATTATAATAATTTAGGACATTATTGTAGTATGAGTATAAATAACGCGTAATACTAAAAATGTGTATAAAAGAATTTTCAGACTTGGTGTGAACAAATTACACGAGTGTGGCAAAGAACGCTTCAACGCAAAAATTAATATAAGAAAATGGAAATTTTTTTGTCGATATTTTCTATTATTTGATAATTTAAAAATGTCTTTTCTGCACTAGGTATAATAAAGCTGCGGGTTTATAATATTTTATCAACGGCAATAATAGAACATAACTCAATGTTACACAATTATTAAAGGTATATAAAGGTTTAGTGTAAAATATTATTCGATGTATCGAACTAAATAGCCTTGAAAGTATTTTCTATAGGTACACATGTAAAAACGAAGAAGAAACAATAAAAATAAAACGCTTTCAGCGTGCTTAATTAATTTATACGCTAATCGCAGTTAATATTTATTTTCTACTAAATAACACGTCCGTATGTCTTATGGAGATTGCCAACTCAGCCCATTTATCTTTCTTTGGATAATTAAAGGTTGTACACGGTAATATATATTACTCTCATAGTAGTCATTTTCACGAAGAGCATATACATAGCTAAATAAATTAGCTGTCTAAATCCATTGTAGACTTAATACCTTGCCAGCGTGATAATATTATTAATTTAACACAGCATCATCGTTGTCGGTCGTTATATAATATGGTTATAAAACATAAATATATACTTAAAATATCAAGTACAATTATTATTATTTTATTGAAGATAGGATTTTTACATTACCATCAGATATACCTAACCTAACCTAGTCCTTAAAATAGTTTATATTATATTTTATATTATTATATATTAATAAATCTAAGTGGCGTTTTACGGCTCGGTACTTTATATAGTGTGGTAATTAAATTTCAATTACGTTAAATGTTCGTTTATTTGATATACATGTAGATAAATATATAGCAGCAAGAGAGTATTATAAGTATAATATTACGTTACTATATAATAAAATAATATTGCACTTTAACAACATTTTCTGCATGGGCGCTATAATTCATTGCAAGT
This sequence comes from Nasonovia ribisnigri, assembly GCA_027563435.1. NCBI lineage: Eukaryota > Metazoa > Arthropoda > Insecta > Hemiptera > Aphididae > Nasonovia > Nasonovia ribisnigri. The sequence goes on along the minus strand of JANEHU010002355.1, from coordinate 53,650 downwards.
CAGCTCCAACTGCAGGAGATGTGTTTAATCGTTATTTTATTGCGTCTTATTAGACAGTTAGTGTTGCTCGGATTTGTTTGTTTTTTTTTTTTTATTAATCGTGTTAATAATTTTCTTTCTTACGTCGCGAGAGTGACTTATGTATAATAATTATAAACTGGTTGAGGAAAACGAGCACGTAAAAAAGTATCACGCTTTTTCGACATGAAATTCCTCGAGCGTAGTTATAGGTAGGTACCTATATACGAATGATATAATATAAACGTCTAGTAAATATTTTTAATGTCGTGCATACGAAACAAAATCACTTACGAATAAATTAATGTTCAAATTAAAACGGCAATTTTTAATTCGGTGTAAAAATGCGGGGTACACTCGTTAAGATTAAAGCTGGCAACATCGTTATTGTCCGTTGATGCTCATTGAATAATAAACACCTGTCCAAAAGAGGGTTTACGTTTTTTGAGAAAAGCAACCCTTTACACAGTTGATTATGTAAACTAAATTTAATGCGTATAATGTATACACAACGTCTATATAATAATATCAGACACCTAAAAATATTACTACATTTAGGTGGGTATACTTTTCGTATATATTATATAAAAAAAAAAAAAATGGAAAGGAAAGATTAATTACACACAATAAAAAATATCTGAGAATGAAAGAAATTCTAGTTGGTTTTATTTTAACGGCATATATTAAAATAATAATGGTATTTATTTCGTGACGTATATACCTAATATTATAATATCAAGGCGACAAGAATAAAAAATATTATACCCGCTAAACGTGTATTTTTGTCTTAACGGTTTGAATTATTAATGCGCGACAATATAATAATTATCACACTCGTTGGTACTACCTAAACAGTGGATAATATTCGAAATTAACGAAATTTTTCGCGCCATTCTGTTCATAATATTCGAACAGAGATTTTTAAACATAATTATATTATAACTGAAAAGTACGGGATAATGCCCACACAATATGTTATAACAATATCGCAAGCCGTCGGGTAATAGTAATAAGTACCTATATATAGCGGTACCTAATACGTATAATGCGGAATCGTATCGTTCGCGCACATATAATAATATAATATTGTTTATAATAACGCGGTATCCGGTGACTCGTCGAGTGTAAAAAAATATAATACGAACTCGGCGGAATTCGTGAAGAATCCGAGAACGAGGTAGATAGGTAGAGGAACAGGTATACTATACACATGGTATTATACCCGAGCGTTGTATACATATACCTACATAATATTATATGTACCTATATACCTGTGTGTACCTATATTTATATATAATAATATATACCGTGGAAACACAATAAAATAATATTCTATATACGAATCCGAAGACCTGCGGGTCGGAAACTGACGCGGAGAGAGAATTCCATCGGAATTGATACTGATCCGATTTATCGGTGCCAAGTCTCCGTCGCCGTGCGAACATATTATTGTGGCAGAGCCTGCGAGAACTGCACCGACGCAGCCGAGTGCCGATGTCGGTTTTTCGGTATTACATTACTATCCAGCCCGATCGTATCGCAGCTATCGTCCGAGCTTTATATTATATATAATATATAATATATATATATGTATATCGGCGGAGGACATGCCTGTACAGTCGGATAAAATTATCTACGATTCGCCGCCGCCCGGTCTGAGCGGTAAAGGTACGATTCCGTATTTTATTTTTTATTTTATTTTTTGAAATTATTCGTAACGGTCAGCGCGTGACGAGTCGGTCAGCACAGTCGTCCGGGGGAATCTTCAGTGCGTACCTACGCCGATAAAATATATTAAAACGTTATGCTCGTCGAAATATTTGTGCATACCAAGAAATAAGGACGTACGTCATGACGTTTTACCAGGACCGCGATTGTCCGTGAGGTACTGCGAGCAAAACTGAAGAATTGAGGATATTTTGAGAGAAGAGTCGTACGAAAAATGTACGACCGAGTTTTCGAAAGTCAAACCGAATAATGGAGAAACCTACATATATTGATAGTTCAAAGGCAGTTCCTCAAACCCGATATAGTTAGAGAGATCGCTGAGAGAAGATTAATGTGTGCAGGTTATGCCCGGTACAAACAAGGACCTGTATAGCTGAGCGGGTGCGATTGGAGGAGACCCACGGCAGAAGACAGGAACAGGTGGCAAGATTTGTATTTAGCGTTATGATCTTAAGGCTGCAACCAATAGAAAGAATATAAGAAGAAAAAACAGAAAATATTTATAATTTTGTTTAAAAAAAATCATCAAATATTACCTCACGTCATCATAATTATCAGTGTTTAGGTGGCGAGATGATACACGATTAAGTTTGAGAATGTTTTCGTTGAATACTACTGTATATAATACATTAATTATTTTAGAATATTATACGTCTTAGGTACTACCTAATTTGTCCGTACTTATATAATATATGAAAGACCTCATAAAAATATCATCATACACTTTACCCAAAATATAAAAACATTTTTTGTGACTATAGTATACCTACTTAGGTGTACTCGACTATGCTAAAAAGAGTTTTTAAGATTTAATCAATTATACTAAACATAACATAATATTATATAGGTAGTAAAAAAACTGCATTTTTTAAGCTGAAATAATGGGTGACATAAAAGTGTTTGAGATATTTTGGCAAATTAGAAATTGAGTAAAATATATTGTAATTATACGATAAATTCCATTGGTGTATTCTACCGTATAAGTAGTGTAATATAATATAATATAGGTAGTAACAGTGGCGTAGACAGGAATTTAATGTGCTGGTTTCTTTTCATAATAATAACATATAATTTAATAAATACATTAAAAATAAATTTAAATATAAATGTTATATACTTTCTATAATTTGTAAGTGGGGTTTGATTTCCCTACCCTACCCCGGTCCCGTGTCTATGGTCATGGGTAGTAATACTTAATAGTGATTTAAATAACGACTGTACCACTATTTTTCTAGTTGAGAATGAGAAATATTTGAGTATTACTATTGATTCTAACCTTAAACGATAACAACAAATTATAAATAGCTTAGAAAAGATTAGATAGGTAAGGTACTATATTATTGATTTAAAACCCTAAGTATAGTGTAGAACATACAGGCCCCGATTAAGCCAGCGGACTACCGGGAAGAACCCGGTGGGCCGTTTAAAATTCGAAAGATTTTAGCCGGTACGATAAAATTTTGAATCAGAGATTTGGGCCGATCTAAGCCGACAGCCCGGTAAGTAATTTCTTTTCAGTCCGGCACTGAGTACACACTCTCATCAAGGTATGAGAATGGCATTTGTATAGCTATGACACAGTTCATGTATTCATATAATATGGTATTTGAGTTTGGACAGGTGATTATGATTCTCCACCTTAGCCTATTGAAAACCACTATTCATTAATCAAAATATATCTTTCAAAAAATCATTCAGAATGAATACTTTGATACTGATGTACCTGTATGCAGTTTGTAATTTATTAAACATAAACAATTGCATGTTATAGAGACATTTAATCAAACATTTTTTTTAGATATTATACATTAACCTACGTTTAAACGAAGCATAATTACTGTATACATGACTGAAACAAAATAATTTAAATTTGATTCCGAATAATATAGGAAATGATCCAGAAAAACAGAACCCCTTTAAACACTGCCGTTAATTTGTAAATTCAATTAAATATTAACGTTAGTATTTGTTAGTATTAACTTTAAATTATATTATATTAACATTATCGCACACATACTTACCTAGTACTAATGTCATCGCTAATCTATTATGTATTATATTAAAAATTTTGATAAATTACTTTTTTAATACAAGTATCATAGTATAAACCATAAATACATATCACCAATACCCTAGATGCAGCACTCTGACCAGACGTGGACATCATCGCACAAGTCTTAAAATTCTTAGACAAAACTATAATGTTATACTACTAAGTTTAATAATGAAAAAAAAAAAAAAATTGTAACTAAGGGCCACGGTTGGCGATGTCGACATTAAGACCGATAAAAAAAAGGATTATACATTTTCTGTACGACAAGTCTATATATTATTATATTGCTCTCGGAAATAATAATGATTTACACATAGACATTATATATTATATTAATTATCGTTGTCAATAGTTATCATACAACCGTATATTATTATATATCCATTATTGATATTAGGCCTATTGATATTGATTCACTAAAATTTTATTACGGTTCCGCTCTTTCGCTGTCTGCAGTCCGGACGACGGGATATCACTGTGTTAAGTAGGACATTTGTTACGAAGTGATTGGGTGTCGTATTTTTATTATTATTATTATTATTATTACTAACAATTAGGTATACAACATACGAAGCAGCAGCAGCAGCTGCAGCCGACCGGGTAACCCGCGCGATAACAACCGCGATGGTATACACGATATTATAATCATTATTGTTAATGGATAATCGTATTTTATTAATATGATAATATGTTCTATAGTCGTTGTGTTACAAAACGTCATTATCATTATAATAATATTATAATAGTAACGTAACATAATAATATTATACCTATTAAAACGACTATCCTATACCTATATACACGCGCGGCTAAATTCACGCGATCTCCAGCTATTTTTACGAGTCCTCGCCGAGGACGAGATCGAGACGGCGGATACGGCGGCGGGCGTTTCGAAAACCAATTAACACGTCGTCGAAAAACAAAAAAAAAACCATCGTCGGGACATGGGTATAGTTAGTTGGACGAACGACGTCGTCTTAGTAGTACAACGGGCGCGATGCAGCGGTATAATAACAATATAATATTATCGTGTCCAATCGGCATAACGATCGTACTGCTGCGGAATCCTCTCGGAGTCTATTACTAAATACCAATCTACACGGTACAATAATATTATACAGGGTGATTCGCCGAGCACGCTCACCCCCCCCCCACCTTTTTTCTTCAACGATCTAGTCGGTTAGAATCCGTTTTTTGGAATTTTTAGATATATTGTAATCTACTTTGAGACCGCTTTTTCAAATTCTTACACATTCTTCACAATAATTCGTAAAAAAAAGCCCAAGTAAAATAAATACTAGTTCCAATGTTACGTATTTTTCATATTATTTTTGTAAAAGCATTTTCGAGGACTGCCGTCCACAGGAGGACACTCCTCAAGTAGTATAAAAAAATTCAAGAATTTGAAAAAATTGTCCTCGGGCAAAATTCCAAAAATCAGAATTTGAATAAATTCACTCCGATCTCTTACGGAGTGAGCATGCTTGTTGAATCACCCTATATATTTTATTAAACATTATTATAATATGGAATTATATTATATTGTCATTACCTACACACATTCGGGAAGGAACAAAGTTGTACGAGAGTTGTTTGTTGGTTTTTTGGTTGGTTTTTTTTTTTAATTATTATCGTTATACGATCTATCGAAACAATGGAATCCGTACGCCGTGTAGTATTCAAAGTATTTATATTCGTTTGGTCTTCGGAACACGAAATAATTACTTTTTAGTTTTTTCGTCGGCATTTGTTTGTGTGTGTGATGGGTATTTTCAATCGTTTTCGGTTCCCTCGCGGCCATATACTCGATTACTAAAATTCCTTATATTATATTTCCTTATTATCATAACATTATACTATAGTTAGGTACTCGAGTGAAAACGGTTTACGTAATAATTTTTAAAAAAATCAACAAATCTTATCTACGGTTCATATCGGATACCGTTTTATGTGCGTACCCACCTAAATATTATGGACCTAGGTATATAAATGCATAATAGGTATAGGGCACCCGTCCGAGGGATTAATTATTACTGTCATAAATGTTTGGAAGGTAATTCTTAAAAAAATAATATATAATATATACTGTGTATATACACTACTGATTACGCGCCGTTTTATTTTTATGTGAATACTCAAATATTCGAAATTAATGTTATAAATTAACATCACTAATCGTTTGTATATTATACCTGTGCGGCGGCCGCAGTATCCAACCACTTATAAAGTATGTTATAAACACAGCGACATAGGTATAATAAAGATATACGAGAGAACACATCGAGAGATATTTATCGGTTTGTAAGGAAAAGATAATCTCGCATTCCTTAAAATTCAATATTTTTTTCTTCACAATACGTGTAAAATGCATATAATATTCCGACGTATGCATTATAATATTATATTATATATTATTATTTATTTCACATAACGTTATATTGTTATCATAAGTTACCTAGTACCTGATATAACAATACAAATATCGCCAGTGCTGTTATATTATTCGAGTATAACATTATCGCTGTTGCAGTTTTGTAAAATATGATCATGTCCAAATAATATATATATTCTTTTTTTCATCTTCGTTCATTAACGTGCAGTGCGGTGTATATTAAAATATACATAGTACCTACCTATGTATGGAACCCGTTAAAGGTGTGATGTTTTTAAATGATGTATTAAAACATTACAATATTATATAATACGTCTTATTGAAATACCTTCGCAGCAACTTCATTATGTAGTATGGTGGAGTTAAATGCAGTGTTGGCGGAAAGAATATACCGTTAGTCAAAACGAAAATGGAGATGTTGAATCTATTACATTTAATTATATCCTCAACTTTGCAGTGTTCGTTTAAAAAACAATTAAACGGTCTCCGTTTGGTGTCTGAAAACAATGCAGTGGATACAATTATTATTACATTCTGTATACAATATACATAATGATATATATAAACCGCGTACGCGCACTGTTAAAATTTACGATTAACATGCCAAGCGACTTTGGTATTTCTATATAATTGCACATTAAAAAATAACGAATGAACAATAAACCTATAACCGCGCGGTATAGAACGGTTAGTGCGTATATAGACCGTAGGTACTTTGAGATTTCGTTACATTTTTGAGAACAATAATCGAACAATAACAATAAAATAATATATTATATCATAATAATTATTGTGTTGCGTGTAGTTCAACGACTGAATAACAACATTAAGTATATATTATAATATTATGTAAAGAAGCCGTTCTATCACAGAAAATTAATTTTTATTCTTGTAAGCGTCCGGTGCACTGCTGCGCGCGATATTAAACGGATTTGTTGAATTTATCTGAAATAAAAATATATAAATCCCTGTGTGTACATAGGCATTGTATATTATTTTATTATTTACACCGTATATTCTACCGTATCTACGTATAATACGATACGGTCTCGTGTTTTGATGTCGGCCGGTAGCTTATCTCGTAATACAATGAAATATGATTATAATATTCATAAATTAATGTATACCTGCGTTGTATGCGTATACCACGGTATACATTATTATACGCGGCTTTTAGTTCCGAAGAAGAAACGGCGCCGAAATTAAATAAACGAAGATTTGTGACTCATGGGATAAGCATTATTTCATCGTTAACTTTTTATAGCGAGGGTGAAGATTTATGATTTCCATGCCAAGGCTACAACATGGAGATAGAGAGACTGAGGCTAATTATTATACGGACCCTTGATGGAGTTTATGTTTTAATCAATTATAAAAATGAACAGCCACGGGACACGAACAGATGAGCGTGATGCGCACAATGCCGATTTCTTATTATTATTACACACGACCACAACATATAGGTATAGTACCCATATGTACAAATGTATATTATTATAATTATAGATATAGCACTCGCATCGTAAAATAAATCAAGTAAACCGTATACATTTAGACGTTTTTCGATGGAAATGTAATGAGATTTATAAATGTTGTAATTTTGGTAATCGTGTCGATGACAAGCACTTTTTCCAAAAGAATTTGATAGTATACGCTTGTTTATATGTGACAATATTTTATAAAATGTTATAATATTTTCTAAGGGTAGGAACTCGACAAACAGTTTCCAAAGAGTAACTTAAATACACCCTATTATATTGTATACTCGTGAAAAAAAAATTTTTTGTTTCGTGTAAATATTGTATGTATTGCAATAGTGCGAGAGCATCTCGTGCTGGATAATATTATGTTATTGAAAACAAACCACAAAAAAAAAAATCATATTGGCGTCGAATTCGGGCGTAATGCATACATTAAAAGTAAAATAAGTTGAACGTCGTGGTGTGCATATACCTATGTAATATATAAGTATATATATTATAAGCAACCATACCTGTTCAAAGTGTGCCAAAATTCGTGTATAGGTACTCACCGGCCACCGCATATGATATATATAGGTAATGTTGTAGATATAATATATTTGTATATGCATAATGTAACGGTAGGTATATACCTATATACAAATTATTCGGCAATCGATGGATACGATCTCCCGTCTGCAGTCATGATAGTACCGCTCGCGTTATGTTTACAAGAAAAACTTATAATAATATTATAGAGATAGGTACCCGGCTACCTATGTAAAAACGTACAAAAAAAAATAAAAAATAAACAATTAATAAGATTAACTAGTCAGTTTTAAGCGCACGAATAATATGTACTCGTGAATTTTGATCGTCGGTGCAGTAATATAATATATTATTATAATTTAACGTCTAACAACCTTTGTAGGTGTATATATAGAGCGTATATTATTGTACACCAGTAGTTGTACGTGGCGGTGGCAACAAGAATATATTGTCGGCGTGGACCTAATGATTTGCGACGTCTCGAAAACGGAAAACCGTTAGATTTACGTGTATGTGTTTATAATACTTGTGTGTGTATGTCTGTCGATTCTTTTTGCTTTAGCATTGTTTCGATTATCTTATTAATGTCGCCGAGCACCCGGCGAAAAAAAAGTGCACGCCGAACAGCGACGACAACGGTTATATTCGGGTGCCGGTGAAACAATCGTGTGGCCTGTCAAGATATATTTTATTTCGTATCGATACACATCCAATGCATTATGTGTATTATATATATAAATACGTGCGTACCTATACACAAGAACTACTATACAGAAACAAAAAAACGGGAAAAAATCCAAAAGAAGACGCAGGCCGCGCGTCGATAAATCACTCTCTCTCCGCATTTGAAAAAAAAAGAAATATATATGATATATATATATATATAAAGTAGGTATATAATAATATATACAGCACACGAGTATTTAACTGCGACCGGACGAGAGCTTAATGGTTTATTTATGTAACCCACTTAGAAGTGCGTATATGTATATTATCGTCGGGACCGAACGAATGTGGTATTTTATCGCGGGGAATATAATAATATTATATAGGTGGTAATATAATAAAAAAATTTTAAAAGAATGAAGTACATTATGTAGGTACCTATATTATAATTTTATTATCGTCATGTGGATGTATACTGAAGCTGTCGGATAGAAAATAGACGTCACCGATCGTGATCGGGTTTTTTTTTTTGTTTTTTTTGGCGACTTTAACGATCGGTTTCCGTGCAGCCCGCGAGGTGCGCTTTTCGATGTGCCCATATTATAATAATATTACATGCCCACGCGGATCTCGGCGCGTCAATGTCATTAGTGTCGGTCTCGATTTCCGAGTAATTAACCTTTTTCCGAGGGAAAAGGGTTGGCCGCTCACCGAAGAGGCCATTAACTATGACCGTCCGACGGAAATCATCACTAGGTATATTATATTTATATTATTACACATTATAATATACGATGCGCGTGATGTATAATATCTATATATAGGCACACGTAGGCAGGCTCTGGCATCGCGCGAAATGAGAATTCGTTACACGTCGCCAATGTTAAATACGACTTGAAAAATATGTATATATGATTCCGGTGTGCATGCGTATAAAATATTATTATAAGATAGTTGCGATATAATAAAAACGATCGGGTCTACATATACAGATAGGCGTATAGGTACCTACCTGCAAACACACCAGTTTGTTTGACGAATTTATTGGTTTCGTGTGATGTCGGCGCGTGTAATCGGCACCGACGCGTGCGCTGTACGCCACATGTATCATTTCATCCGCTAATGGGTTCGGGTCGTTAAAAATCGAAAACAGAACTTCGGAGGCGGAGGTGGTGGAGGACGATGCGGTGCGGACTCGGATGTCGCGTCGTTATAGATTTTCGTCGTCGAGACGTCGCTGCGATGGGGTCGTGCTCGTATATTATATACAGTGTGATTCACTGAGCATGCTCACCCCCATTTTTTTCTTTTCATAAAATGAGTTTAGTTTAGTTTAGTTTTTGGAATTTTGGTCTTTTTAAACACGCCTGCTTAAAGAACATATTTTCAAATTCTTGAGCACTGTTTGTTCTACTTGAAGAATGTCCTGTTATAATGGTGATAAAAACTTAAGTGAGAAATGAGAATTCCTTTTTTTCCTATAAATTATTTAGCGAAAAGTATTTTTGAAAATGTTGATGTACCTAGTTTGAAATTCGTTCGAGTAGTTTCAGCGATTAAAATGTTTATACTAAGGATAATATTATAGTCCATAAAAACTTACCATATTGTATCGAGTATTTATTATACATGGACCATTTTTATAAATTTTAAAATATATTGATGGATTAATAAAATTGCTGAAATATTCAAATAACCATAACCCTCATATCATCCAAATCCATTATCCCTATAGTGCCTGCGCAAGGTTGAATAATTCAAAAACTATTCATTCGACTTTTGCTACGTAAAAATGTTTAAAAAAATATTCCACTATTTACTTATACTTATTTTGTAAGTAAATTTGAAAATTCCAAAAATCAGATTTTTAATGTATAATAAATATTGTTGAAGAAGAACATGCTCGGTGAATCACCCTGTATAATAATATGACTAGTGTACATGTAATAATATTATATATTTATATTGTATATATACGTCATATATATGCGTATAATATTATATATGTCGGGGAGAGTATATATGTTCGAGACAGATACCAACCATATATGGCTCTCCCCAGAAACTATATAACAAACCCCATAAATGTTACGAGTTCGACCCCGGCCAATAACGAAATGTACACCCATGACACGAGTACGAACGTCAAAATTGACGTTTTCGATACAGCTGCTATCCGATCCGAGGTTTCCTCGCGTATTATTTATGTGTATAATATACGGTCGGTTGTATGTTGCACTATATATTTTATTTTATTATATAATATATATGTATATATTTATATATAAATGTATACCAGTCATGTCGTCTGGATTCGATAACTTTGAAGTCGTACAGAGAGGGTGTCGATGAAATTACATTAAGGAGAAACGGTTTCGGGACGTCCGCCCGAATGCATTAAAATAATAGAAATAAAACGACGAGTAGTATTATTTGTAAATAAAAACAAACAGCGTTTTTCGTTTATTTTATTACTATCGACGTGAATTGGTGTATATTTCGGGTATAATATATTACCTTTTGTAATATAGGTATTATAGGTACCTCCTATAATATACGTCATGCGTATTGTTATCGCATTGTAAAGATGAGCCATATAACATAATAACGTTCGTTTATTAGGCCATAATAACCCGGGACGGTTAAACTTTTATTAAGAGATGAGAAACCCATTATTATTAGACTACTCAGAAATAGTAAAAACACTGATGAAAAGTAGTTCCAAAATCTACGAAAACATAAAATAAAAAACTACATAAACCACCTACTGTCAGCCACCGAGATAGTGAAATTTATTGCTTCCGCGAGGAATTTCGACATTAATGGCTTTATCCACTGAATTTAATACAATTCCAGTTTATTAGTCACATTCACACGTTATAATAATATGTATAGGTACTTACCAGTTTTGCCCGGATCTACATATTTTGTATTCGGGTTAACGACAAAATTCAATAACCACAAAACATAAGTTGATTACTTGGCATAATTAAAGCCCACATTGAGTTTTATCTATAAAGCTACACGGTTTTATTTTGCAAAATTATAACATGTTACGTATACAATTTGCTACAATGATAATACATTATATTATAGTGGTGGATATTTATAAGCAGTAGAGAACAGTTGAACATTTTATGTAAACTTAATTTATAATTTATAAAATTATAAAAACTATATATTACTATATACAAGACGTTTCAGTTACAAGTATAATAATTTAACGTTTTAAAATGTCATTCATTTGTATAGCAAATAAGAAATAAAATTAATTATAATATGAGTTATAATTATCTATTAGGTACGCATTGTAGGTAATAGTTTTATTAAAATGATGCTTCCAATCGTCGTTGAGCGTTTCTGACTAGTTTAAAAACAATCAAGGACATTGGAAATTTAAATACACCTATAACGTATAATCAATTAATAATATCGTTGCAGTAACTACATACATATATGGATATATCCTCGAATAATAAATTATTAATTTGTCGTCGATGTTGTAATTTTTAAATATTTATAAAATTAGAATAATTAATAACTATTGCTACCTAATAATATGCTAAATAGCTCATCAATCATGAACACTTTTGTTTGATAAATTTTCAGAACATCTAGAGGTCAATTATTTTTTTTTTTTAGGACCACGGGTCAAAATTGGTCCATCGCATCGATGAGAAAATATACATTATGACAAATCAAAACCATTACATAAAGTTATATTTAATAATGCGTGCCTAAATATTACAAGTGATTCGTTTCGATTTAAAATAAAAATGTAAATATCGACCGACTTTGTGAATCGCTAATAACTAAATAAATTGCATAAACAACGTAGGTGTGGGTTCGAAAGTGAAAAATATATAGATTTAAAGAACGATTCGGGTCAACCAAAATTGATTTCTGATGAGGCCGCTTATTACATGTGGACCCCGTTAGACTTTCAATGCTGTAAGGCTAATATTTATGAACGTGGAAAGTTGCAGAATAAACAGAATAATAACTTCGAAAATATGAAATTAAAAACAGAATATTAGCGCCTAATCGAGTACAACGAAACGGGGGAATAAAAAACGTACACTAAAATAATTGTAAACGCAAACTACAGCTGAGTACCTACACGCAGCCTTACATTATGGTAATATATTATTATATATACCGATAGTACCTTTACCTAGGTAGGTGTAATTATACAAAGATATTTATCGCAGTGACGCGCAGTTGATATATTACCTATTAAATTATTTTAATTTAGTTTTTGCCATTTTGAGTTCGAAACCGCACCATAAGTCAAACGATTGACACAACATGAAATATGTGGAGAAATCTTCAAATAGTTTTATACCGATACGATTACTGCGAGATGCGATAGCGGGACGGCCAGACGGGTGTCTGGTGGATTGACGATTCGTTGGACTATATATAATATAAACGCGATAGAAACGCGTTTTCCGACGAGATATTTGCTATAAAAGAACACTGTCGTTTCAATAAAGTGGTTTTATTTATTTATACCTATAAATAATATACAATAACGTCTAATTTTTAAGGGCGATCAGCGCACGCGTGTATAGTTTTTTTGAAATTTTCATCAGGATGTAATATTTCGATTGCTAAGGTCCATTATAGCCTACGAGTTGTGCAATGATCTACATTTTACAATATTTTTTCTTTTTACATTATTGATAAGATTAAAGAGGCATGTATATTATATTATTATATTTGAAATAGATATACCTAGTGTACATAAGGTGTACAACCTTAGAGTTATACAATTAAAAATCCGTGTTGACGTCACCTAGTGCTTTATTAATGTTGGGGGGGGGGGGGGAGATTTGCTTAGGATGAGATGTCGTTCTTCATTTTACATGCGGAAATGGAGTGTGAGGTGTTCTATTTCGTAAGTGACACTTCACATTGATGGCAGGTTGGATATATTATTCTTGATTAATTAGATGGGAATGGTTGAGACACCAATTATTCCTCTGGTGGTAACGACAGTGTTAGTGTGGATCGCTATTTGTTGACGGGCTATCCGGAATTTTTTTTTTATATTTTTTAATTTATTGTCCGTAGTACAGTCGCGTAAGGATTTCCACAGTTGTTTGGGGACTTGGTTGGCCGTAATTTTCATAAGTATCTGTTAGGAGATTCCGTTAGGCATATACAGAGTGTAACGGGAAGACCTGACAGATGAAATAACTCTTGTCCAAATCAATATAAAAGTAACTTGTAAAGTCACTTGCGCTAAAAATTATTTTTATTTTTCAATACAGAAAATAAAAAATGTTAAACTTGATTTTAATTTGTTTGGAAAAATTTATAATAGCCAATTTGTAAATCTGATCATAAGAACTATTTTGATTGTAAAAACATCTAACAAAGTACTTACTATTAAGCAGTTCAGTTTTTAGAATTTTTTAAAATATCAATATTTTTTACAGTACCTAAATTAATTTAGAACGTAATAACTTTTTTTAATATATTATTTTTGGGAATTTCCTGGAATGAGTATAATTCTTTAGTTATTTAATTAACCATATAATTTTCACAACATTTTTATCATACGTCTAAGTATTGTCGTTTTTCTTATTTTTTGTCAGGCCTTCCTATTACACGCTGACACGCTGTACCTATAGCTATTTTATGTTTTATATTATACGCGAGGAACAGACCGTATGGTGGTGAATGATTACCTGTCATTGGTTTTTTTTTACCGCAGACAGCGTGAAACTTGCGAAAAAAAATGTGTATAGATACATATAATATTATAAAAATAGAACACACGGCAACCACCGCATAATATAATATCAGCTCGTCCCCGTGATGGTCTGTTTTCGATCGCGATGACCGACATTCCGGTTGTCGGGAAATCGACTACGGCCCTTCGGGCAATGCGATTGCAACTCGGGATATAATTTGTTCAAAGACGCGTACATATACATATAGAATATAGATATTCCGCCACAACCATCCATCGCCGCAATGCGTATACCTACGTTATTTAGGTGTATTTTATGTATGTACGCTCATCTTTCCGTATACTATATATATATATTGCAGACAGCAACAACTGATAATCATAATTACCTTTCGCGCGGGCTGCAGACGAATATAATATTATTATTTCGAAAATCGGAATGGAATCGTAATCACAATAATAATATCGAAAAACATGTGCATATCCATCTATATATTATATTATATTATATTAAAGAGAACGCGCGCGGCACTGCTAGAGTATCTCCAATATACCTATATTATATAATATATATATATACATATGTAACGTTATACATAATATTGTATTATCTGTATACGATGTATGTATATAGGTACCTATACTGAACATCGCATGCGGAAGATTACAGTCAGTGCACTTAAAAAATCACTCGCACATAACATAACCGCCGGCCATGATAATATTCTATTATAAAGCGCGCGCGCGAGAGTATATAATATTATTATTATTATTATTGTACACGGTGTAGGTACCTACTATATTCAATACTATTTAATGTAGTCATATAGGTACGACTAATGGCCGCGGTGTATATATCATTTCGGTGTTTTTAATGAGGCCTACACGCCTAACCTACACACGAGCGCTGCTGTTAATTACTCCTTAAGTATCCGTTCTCGGTCGTCCATATACGGTTCAAGGTATTTTCGTATATTATATATATTTTGTATAGGAGCTTCAGCCTTCCCCACGTATTTCTCACCGCGCAGTATTGGTATATAATATATACCTAGGTATACCGCGGAATATTATATAGGTGCCTAATATATATATATAATATATTATTTATTATTATTGTGCAGCGTATATTATACTATATTGTATACTATTAATTTACTGCCAAGAATATTATAATAATATAATGTGGGTATGGGTAAGCATGATGGGAAATATATGTGAGCACATTATTTCGTCCGATTCGACGGCGACTTCGCTGCCACCACCGCCGCACGCGAAGACGAACGTAGCGGCATTTTACAGGTATCGAAATATGGGCGTTGTATTATAATAATATTATTATAGTGTTAAAAACGAGTGGAGAGGAGACTTGAACGCTGGTGCGTATAATTAACGAACGGCGAACGGCGTGGCTGCCGCGTCGTCGTATCGCGCCACCGCGCGTTTCTGTTTCCATAGGATGCGCCTTCCTGTCGCCGCCGAAGCAGTTTGCTTATACACACACATAGAACATATTATTATTATTATTATTTATTATTAGGTATTATTACCACAACAAATAGTAGTTGTATACGCGGAACGTCACACGGGCGCACAGCCATTCGACGAACGTGCAACAATATTAATTAGAATCCGATTTGCATCCGAAACATGGTTTCCGCTACCCGGAAGCGGGCGTCCAGGCCATTGGCCGAGGAGGACGACGAGCGCACCGAAAAATGGCGACGGAGCTCACAAGAATATACCGTTTCCGGCCACGGCGGAGCGGCTCTCCGGTCCGCCGCGGACGTCGTGGGGCCGAACGCGCAAAGTCATTCGCCCATCCCCCCCCCCCCCCCGTCAAACATTTACCACCACCGGGCGCCACAGTTATAATAACATGGTAATGGTATAAAAATGGTGTAAACGTTTTAATTACAAAATATACCGCAGCTATAGTATAATAATAAAATAAATAATAAGATATTATGCGGCCTATCGCTGTGGTTATTATCGTGGTTGACGGTTATTGTTGTTATTATATATATCATGACAAAACACAGTTGATGCACACCTTGCTCAAAACTCTCTTCACTTATTATTGGCTGACACACTCTGCAGTATACGTTATTATTATTATTATTAAGGGAAAAGAATCGACCAATCAAAAATATAGAGAGCTACGACATAATATGACTGGTGTGGAGGAGAATAGTGTACAGTGATCAAACTGCATCATCATGTTGTCATGGACCATGATTATTATTATGACCTAAAACAATGTCATTCGCCTGCCTCCACGCGCCTCGCAATCATCGCCGCATGCATATAGAATATAAAGTAAAATATACATATTTTATTCTTATTAAACAGCCTGCAATCGCTCATCCTGCCTTTCGCCAACACGCAGGCACAATAGTAATAACTTGATAGTATATAAAAATAAAAATAGAACATTCGTATTAACAATATATGCGTATACGTCTTATATCTTTTATAATATTATAGTGAGATTACCGGCGATTGATATACAAACGCCTCGCTTCGTCATCGATTTTCTTGACAAATAATCATTGCCGCCGCGTAGATTATACCACATAGGTCGTCTAGGTGGGTATTACAAAATATAATAATATTTAACATCATTATTATGAAGTATAACTTGGAATTATCTACTGTGACATGTCGAATATTATACGAACATACATAATAATATTATCATATATACGCACGCATAACTTATACACACCAAATGGTCAGACCATTCCACAGAAAACTGACTCCCCCGAAATAACATCATTATCCTATAATCTT
Organism: Nasonovia ribisnigri; assembly: GCA_027563435.1. Lineage (NCBI taxonomy): Eukaryota > Metazoa > Arthropoda > Insecta > Hemiptera > Aphididae > Nasonovia > Nasonovia ribisnigri. The sequence goes on along the minus strand of JANEHU010002355.1, from coordinate 36,290 downwards.
AATATATTATAGGCATAGGTACCAATTCTACGACTACGTAGGTATATAATATAACGGCCCCAACGGCAATCATTGTGTTCAGTTCACGCGTTCGTGTGGATAAACGTTTACGACTATTCACTTTAATGGGTTTAAATATTTCATACTCATATAATATAGTACCTATTACCTATATAATACGTAGATAAAAATATAGATAAAATTCAGTTATATGTATAGAGTTTGATGCAGTCTCGATCGAATTTCGAAGATTCCGTTTCTTTTTTTATTATTATTAAAAATAAATAAATAATGATGACAATTTACAATCTGAAAAATTAAATACAACAGAAAAGTTGGCAGAGGATTACAAAGTACTAGATGATGTGACAAAGAGGGTGTCCATGCAGTGGCTATAATATATTCATCAACTTTATCAGATTAGATTATACGTATATATCTATCAACATGCATAATTGATCTAATATATTTAATTGCTTAGATAGACGTTTGGCTAATTTTACTGAATGTAACGAGGAGTGTTATCCGGTAGGTAAAGTATAACAGGAGAAATATTAGATATTAGTAGGTTCAGGTTATCTATAGACTTTATAGTGTTATAAATTTATAATATATAGTGAATGAAGCAGATGCAGAGAGAGAGAGAGAGAGAGTAGGCGTTTTAAGATCATTATTATGAAGAGTGCTGATAATATATTATAAGCATACCATGGGGCTTTAAAATTAGCAAAGGTTAATTGATTAGAAGAATCAAAAAAAATTTAAGTTTGAGAATTTAGTCAATATATCCTGCAAACTTGGCCATATAAATCATTGATGGACGAATTGGTTGTTTGTACCTATATAGGTATAGAGATGAACTAAACAATAAGATGTCTTAAGTTATGGGGTTTTAATATTTGAAGGATATTTTTTTTAGTTAGGTCTTAAAGTTTTTTTTTTGTGAGTTGGCTATAGACAGTCAGTAATTCAAAAAAACTTTCGGGGGTTTGCCGATGACCTGATTCGTAAATTGGGATAATTATGAGTAATGCAGAATATTTCCAAAAAGAAAAACGCTTAAAACTTATTAGGTAGGTACTAACAAAGTTATAAACTTTACTCAGTATATAGCCACTATAGATTATCTAACTGTATAGCTTTGTGTCAAAAATGTATTGATAATTCACTAAAAACGATATAATATACAACGTTGAATTATATTTTATTTCAACTATACCTATAACAATATCAGTATATAACGGTCATAACGTTAGTTCGAAGACCTCAGAACGACACCATATTATGCTTTTTAATGTCTTATACCTTATTCCGATTAACATACCCAATATTATGCAAACAGTAATAGTTATTATAATACCTAATATTATTATACTTGATACAATATATTACGGTACGTAGGACGTCGGTATGTTACCTGTATGATATCAGTAGATTTAAGTTCGATAATAATATTATAATGCACACGAGAATGGAAATATAAAATTAATTATTTAAAATATTGTATTGGTAGATTATTTTATTATATAGTATATATGCGCGTGTTTAAAATAGGGTGTATAATATTATGTTAAAAGCAATATTGAAATCGATTGTATTGGTAAATTAAAATTATGGTAATTGTTTGTCACGTAATTTATATTTAACGCGATATTTCAAATATAATATTATTGCGAGGAAAGAATTTTCACATTTAATACGCGTCGGTGAGATAAGCGTTTCTCTTCATCTACCCACTTTATATTCGTACTAGGTGTTTAAAAGCAACTCCTTGTTGCACAAGGCCTATGCAGTGCATTTGGATGTAGGTGGCTATGTAGGTATATATATATATTATGACGGCGTGACCGAAACAGTTCCAAATAATTTGAGGGGGAGGAGAAGGGGTATTCTGGTATAGTAATGTAATTATTGTTATGTTTTTGAATACCTGTACGAGTATGGAGTATAATATATTATAGATAAGACTATATGGTTAAAAATGTTTAGAAATAAATCACTTATGAGGCGTGTTAAACCATTAAAACTATAATAGACTATTATTTACGTGTACCTACTACCTACCTATATAATATATTCTATAGACAATAAGGTAATGTCCGTCCAAGTGTCTATGCTTATTATATTGAAAAGTCTCAACTCTTTTGAACATATTAGTTTTACTTAGTTTGATGTTATTGCATAACAATGTTTTTGAGTTTTTAAGTTTTTACTTTTTTTGAATCCCATCACATCATACATACATTTTTGATTTCATATGGGTATACTCCAAGTCTCCAAAGCGTAATTTTTTCCGAGTTCATACATAAATAAAAATTTCGTAGGATATTGGAGCAATCAATTATAATATTATATGTATTTAAAGTTTAAATACGCGGAATATAGTGGCACACGGTCACGTGGAGGGGTGATTAGTATCCTGTGTGTTTGGAGTATAAATTAATACATGTAGGTAGGTGTAATTGATAAAGTGTATAGGTACAACTTGAAAAATAATAACTATATATGTTGATACATTGGTAAAATATCATTTTTTTTTTAAAAACGTTTATTTTTTGTAATAAAATTATCACAACATGTAATAAAAAGTATTTTCCAAAAAACTAAGACGAAAATAATATAGTCCATTCCAATAAAATAAATAATAATACTGTTAATCAGTTACTTTTATAAATATAATTTAGAATTAAGACGTTAAGGCACTATACGAGTATACGACCTGCTCCCTCATATTATATTATAATAAACAGATATATTATACTACACAAACGAACACAACGACCAATATAGCATTCGACTTTTTATAATTGTCATCATCGTGATTCACTACCATATTGCGCGTTTATACAAAAGAGCCGGACAGACCAATTATGCGGGATTGGAACTAACCCTGTGTCATCACTGTATTATACTTAATTCACTTATAATCAAACTTTAAGTTAAGAACATTGTACCGCTGTGTCCCTAGGTTGTCTGTTTTATGATGTTTTAATTATTATGATGTAATAGTGTTATGAGCGTGAAAATGCTAACCGATCTTTAAAAATTGTATAAAAATTAAAAATATACCATAAAAAAGCTAACGCGTAGGGACTAAAGGGATAATAACCTTGCGGGTTGGTTCCTTTGAACAAAAATTTTGCACCCTGCTTGGGGGTAGGATAACGAAATGTATGGTTCGCTGACATCCTCTCGATAAAAAAAATACCACGATGACGAACAATACTATATGCACAATTAACCACAATAATGTATTTTGTATTATTATTGCGATCGTTTTTATTGCACCTATATATATATAAGTACCTATACCTATTATATATATATATTACCCATCGTGAGCGCCGTCGCCTCCGCACCGATATTGCATTACCCGCGTGCACCATAATATTATCATATACACGATGTATCTATACATAATATTATAATATTATATTATCATATATACCTGGAAAGGTACCTTTATTATATTATAATGTGTAAGTGGTGAACATTATACGACGGCGGCGACCCAGGTCGCGGGGGAAACGAAAACTAATTATAAAAATATTTCTATGGTCTGTTTACATTTTATACGGACGGTCAAGTATCGAGGTATGTGAGTAATTTTTTACCTCCGCACTTTACACACGTACACGTACACACACAAATACACAATATAATATTATAATATACATAAACGCGTATATATAATATTATAATAACACACACTCGGGTATAAATAAATATATTTTTAAATTACTAAACGTACATACGATTTTTCTACCCGCGTTTCATTACCGGTGCACGTCATATACCTTATATTATATACCTGTAATACGCGAGCGCTGTTGTCCGGGACCGCTGTGGGGCACGATTTTAATCGTTGTCAAGACATTAACGCGGTTGAATGAAATTTATTCTCCACCGCCGCAACTACTTCAATAATAATAATAATAACGATAGCGATATTAATAATAATAATACGTGAACAACGAGACCGACTGATTTACGGTCTCCATACTGGCTGCTGCTAACCGAGTGCGTATGTTACACATTATATACATAACATTATTATATAGGTATTATTATTATTATTATTATTATTATTATTATTATATTACATTTTATTGTGGTGAGCGCCGTGTCTACGGACAAATTATAAATTGCTCGATCGCCCTTGCACAGCGATATCGAAGCCCCCGAGACAGGAAAAACAAATTTCCACCCCCCCCCCCCTCGCCCCGGGCCAATGTACTAGGTGTACACGGTATACTACGTACAATGTATACACGAGTATATATTATAATATAGTCGACTTCGCGGCCGCCCATGACATTATACTATTATAATATTATATCTGCAGCCAGTATTATGCTAATTCGAAGATTTTTTCCCGTACGTACTACTACATATTGAGGAGAAAAAGCGCAAAATAACACACACACACACACTTGAGACATTAATATACACATTATTATTATGTGCATGTATACCTACGGTTATATTAATTTATTATATAATTAAATGTACGTTGATGCTCGTATAGAACCTATACGTCATATTATTATGATATACTTAAAATAATAATCGAAATAACTGTTTGTGACGCGTGCGTATCTGGTGCCTACCTTTATAACGTTTTTTTCGTTTCGTAAACATTAATTAATAATAATATATAATAAAAATATAAAATATAATTGCACCGTGTGTACATGTTACGTACGGTCGTGTACGTTATGTAAATTCACGAACACATAAATACATAGGTATGTGATAATATAGGCGATGAATACACTGAATTAACTGAATATGAAGGATACTATTCTTGTTGACACAGAAGTTTTCAAAGATGTTACTCTTAATTTCGTCCAAGTTATGCGCTTACGTGACTTACGTTCATTATTTAAATACGACGTGCTGCAGCAGAAGCAGGTAATAAGTCAACATATTCGCATACGGCCCGGCGTAGTAATAATAATAATAGTAATAATATGATTGTATTGTTTATTTAATATAATAAACTTCAGACGCACAAGAATATTATATGTAATTACAATATTTATGACCGTATGTTATGTTATTATTTATTATATACATAAGCACACGCTTTACGTATGCAATAATTATGCTCACGGTACAGTGGCGGTCTCAGGAATTTGTAATGGGTGAGAGGGTGGGGATGTATTATATTTATTGTATTTTGAAAAATAAGCCGCAGGAGCTACGCCCCCGCGCCCCCTACATTATAGCTATACTACTATATTATTAATACATAAATAAAATTGATCGTCGTTATAATATTAAACCAAATGTGTTTTGTCTACAAATTACAATATTATGCCTATTTTTCTTGACTTATATGGCATATATACCATCAAGAATGTCTTCAGGAAGTTAGTCATAATTCAATTTATTTTTTCTATATCCTTTTTTTTATATCAGTTGGCGGTGAAGCATTTTCATCTGTAGAATTTTTGACATTACGGTTTAGCGTAAATCAGTTTTTAATATTATTCGGTTTATCCGTGGTTGTTGGTCGTTGCTACTTAAAAATGCCACCCACAACTAAAAGATATACGAATTCACACTTCACAGCTCGGTTACATTTGCGATGAATTAGATTACTGAGACTACGGGAATACGAAATAATCAAATTAACAAAATAAAATAAAGTCCATACGGAACCATAATATAGAACAACAGTCGGCAGCTTATACTACACAACGCAGTAGGTACCTATACCTATAGTAATAATAAGCCGCGGGTGAACCGTGACTGTGGTCACAGTTTGTAATAATAATTGATCGACAAATGAATAATGATTAGATATGAAATTGAGAATAATAGATAATACTATTTCTTTATAAAACATGCATCCCTTTGGTATATGAATTACAAATATTAAATAAATAATGTATTATATGATATAGAAATAATATTTGAAAAAAGGCCAAGTGGGATCCGTCTCTTATGTCATACCCCCTCCCAACGAGCATGCCAATTGTTTTATGGTATAAGAAAGAAACGCGATATTTAAAACAAGCAATCACTTGTTTCATTATTTGAAACAAAATTTAAATTATCATAAATCATTTTCGACTAGGTATAAACGTTAAATATCTACTATAGTTATCACAACGATTAACCAACTAACTTAAAAAAGTCATTATAAAACAACATTTTAGAAAAAAATCATATTTTTTACGAATTTTATCGTAATAATTTCTAGGTTTTTACTTTCCTTTTTTTTTTTAATAAAATCATGCATTTTTAACTTAACTAGGAAAATTCAAATGTATGTATCTTAAAAAAAATGATAACAATATAAAATAAGGAAAAATATAATTTTTTTTCATTTTGTTTTGTAGGTAGTAGGTACCCAATGACTATAATCTATAATGACTTAAAATTCTGAAAATACCTAATATTTTCAAAAAAATTTCAAACGGATCACCATGCGGTGTAATATTATATTATTATTATCATACGTGGGTGGCATTATAATATTATATACGTTACCGTTGACGAAATCAATCGGATTTATGATTTTATTACATATTATGTTTGAATGTTTCATGTTTGAGTAAATCTCAAAACTTCTACGCACGAATCATAGCTTACTCGCGAGTACAGAAAATATTACAATATACATATGTATCATATTATTACACTGTTACGGTTTATACGATATTATACGCAACGCGATTTTCTCTGTGCAGATTGGTGCAAAAATCAAATAACGATCACCGACTGATTTAAAATTTTAAAACCGAGAGAGCTGCGAATACCGAGCACATACGCAACATTGTAAGTACAGCTGTTATAATAATACAATGTACTTGTACGCATTGTCTGTCCGTATATAATAAATATCTCGTTAATCCAGAATTTGTCGGCAATAATCGCGCTACGGTGGCGGCGGCGAATGCTTCCTCGGAACATTTAAAATGTCATTAGACATTTTGTAAGCTTTTGCGTCGTATTTAGAGCATAATAATACTATGTGAGATACACTGCACGTGTAAGACTCGTTATCTGATAATAATTCAAAACTTTTCGATTGTTCGACATAATAATATACATAATATATGTGTATATTATACATTATACGCCCCATCCGTGCATATCTATATATAGGCGCACTCCGGCGTACATAATATTATATAAGTTTTCTAAAGGTTTAAACATCGAGCACGTAATGTTCATTTTATTATTGATTCTCGAAATTGTATGTTAAAAAAATGTATGTTATGCACGAGCTTATACAATATTATTATGTTTCTTAAAGGAATTTAATAAGTTTATTTTCATTTACGAATTTCCAATACAACTATACGTTATAACATTAAAACAACATGTTTGTTTTATAGGTACCTACCTATAGGTATTATATTATACATTATTTACCGATATTTTCGTTGCATACATGTATTTAAAATTTCTGGAATGTTTTTTTATTTTTGTTACGATATCAACATACATTATTTACTGATTTTATGAAATTCTGATACTTAAACGTCGTTTATTTTTATAACCAATATTACCTAAGTATTCAGTGAAATTTGAAATTCCTGTTTGAATTAAATAATTCGAGTTATTTGCAGAATTTCCCGGTAAATACCTACTTTAGTATTTAAATTATAAAATTGTTAAGAACACAGCATAAATATTTACATCCATACGATGGGCGGCGCAGTGATACTATTATAGAACCTAAGACATATTATTGTTAATATAACAGCTACTATAATGTGCATTAAATCATTATATTTTATACCTAACAATAATAATATACTGATTTTACAGATGGTACATTGTTTTGAAGTATCTCTTCGATAATTTCGATTTTTGACTTGGTGCGATCGCAGCTCATTATTTATGAAAATCATTTTAATTTTTTTTTAATTTTTAAGATAACTGACAGTTGGGGCTCATTTTCAAGCTTTTTGAAATAGCTTTAAATTACAGTATGGTAATTTATTTTATCACGACATTTTATTCATTATTTTGTTTTTTATACAGTCAAGTATAATGGTACATATACCCAATAAAATATACCAATGTAGTTAAAATTAAATAAAAATTACCGTACATAGTTTAAAGATCTTTTAATAAGCTTGAATTTAAAAAAAAATATAGGTGAAAATTCCACCAGGGAAACACTTCATTTTATCAAAAACAACAGTGAGTGTGAGTCGAACAAAGACAATTATTTTTGTATAATATAGTACCTATTATATATTATGCACATATTACTGTACCTAAACTTCAAACGGGAGACCCGTAATACGATAATACACGCACATGGTTTTAACGACTAAACGGTATTCGTAATAAATAATAACACATATTTTGTTGGGCTCGGAACGATTATTGCGCAATAGCGATTGCGTTTTGAGGCCTCGCACGTTTTTACGGTACGTCGAGCGAATGATTTGCAAAATCAAAAGTAAAATGTAAAAAAATAATAATAACAATAATAATAAATATGTATTTAATTGATTGAAATTAGCGCTGTGTGCTCACGCATGTTGCAAGTGTATACGCTCACACATGCGCATAAATTGCGAACACAATCTGGCGGTACAGCTGGATTCGTCATATTATTATAGTTTAGTGTAGGTATACGTGAATATATATATATATATTTAACAATATAACATATATTATGGGATGTGGGTCACGTTTGCGGGGCAATAAAAAAATAATTTCCGAACATAATTTTTCGCGCACGATTGAATCCGATATACTTTTTATTTCATTTTATTGTCTCTTTCTCTCTCTCTCTCTCTCTCCCTCTCACTTGTTCTGATGAGGATGTTTCTGGGCTCAATATATGTATTTGCCGAACGAAAAATATTTAAAGACGAATGTAATTAAACCGTATACCTATACATAATATAAATCATAGGTGTCTAAAATATTTTTAAACACTATAAAAAAACTTCACAACCGTTATATTATTAATTATTATCATTATTATTTTCATTATCGTACTTATAAGGTGTGGTATTTTTGCACATTATATTTTATACATCTTATTATTATATGTGATATAGTGATATATGGTATGTTATATTACTATTATATAGGTCATAGGTATAAATAGTGCTTAATGCTTATCTTGATGAAAAAAAAATCTATCAGTCATCTAACATGGTGATAAATCCTCTTTAAATTATTATATGATTTATATATAAGTTTATTTTTCTTCCCCGATTGAGGTCATACGTAACAAGTGTTTTTGAGTATCAACACAATTACTGAATTATACTAATAAATTATATGATATTTTTAGAAAATTATCATACGATTAGTATATAGTCATTGCAGGTATAGGTAATGAATGTCATGTATTTTTTATCTTAAAAATATCATAGCAGAGAATTAAGTTTAATCTCACTAACTAGGTATGTACTCTGTCTAAGCAAGAATAGAAGAATAGTACGTATAGATATATACATTATAATACATGTACTTTAGAAATGGTAAACAATTTGAAAAAGTTTCAATTGAGGTATAGGTTAATTTTTTCAATGCTATAATAAAGAATCACTGAATAATTAACATCGTCATTGTGTATATCAATTACGACGACATTTAAGATGAGGATTCAAAAAAAATTGTTTTCAATAATGGCAGTAGGTACCTACATCAAGTAAATTAGATAATTATAGAAAAAATAGAATAGCGGAGAGTGAAATGAGAATAAGAAATAGCTGTTGATATAAGATATTACATGGGTAGGAAAATAATAAGTACAATTTACACAATATATTATAATACTATAAGAAGAAATTTACAATTTTCATAAGATAAAAAAAATTTAAATTTATGTATATTAAATATGCATAACTTATTCGTACACTGCATATGTCTTAGCAATAAATTTGATATAGCATAATATTGAGCAGCAAGAAATGGGTTTATTTATATTAGATAATGATTTTCTATAATAATGAGTGAAGACCAATCGTAAATCATGACGTAACGTCTTTTTATTTATCATAAATATGAACCATTTTGTGTAGCTCATTAAACCATTATAATATAACTTGAAGCTCAACGACTGTATAAATAATATTTTAATTGGATAATATTTCTATTCCTGGAATGCAAGCTTAAACGAAGCTTTTACATTAAAGTATACTATATATTATGATCTCCGTGACTAAGTGTATACTTACTACGCGTCTTGAAGCAATATAATATAATTGTATGAACATCAATGAACGGATAGTGCACACACCCATACCTATACACATATATATATATATTATAGTATTTTTCCATCCAATCAGCTCTATCGGTTCGAAAGTATCCCGACCGAATCATATATGGGTTATTTGTTATTTACACTAAAAATATTCTTTTTTTTTTTTAAGAAAACAGTTTTAACACGTTCGCGTGGATTTCCAAAACTTTGTTCGATGCATTTTACGCACGTTTTAACAGAAGATAACGTGAAAGTTCGGTACGAGGCGTTTCCGAGTAATTCGCTAATCCTATAACACACAAATTTCCGTAGTCTGTCAGCAGACTCGACGGATCCGACGGTGTCCAACGACGGTCCTTCGGTCTTCGCTCGCCACCGACGCTTAATATTCGTGTCGGTCGTCACGGCAGTGTAGAATAAGTTATTTCGATCGCGTCCTATAGAACTGTGGTGAGTCGCTGGACCATAATATGTGAGAATCCTTTTCCAACCGAACAAAAATAACACGTCACACGGGAATAATATTCACGTCGCTCTAATACTGAATATTATATATAGGTAGTAATAATATATAATATGTCACACACGGTATGTGGGGCACTGAACTCACGCATATTATACAGTTATATCTTTCAGCTCTCTAAACCGATATTTTCGGTTTCCGAGAAACACTCACTAGGCGCGAGCGGGACGCCTAAGAAACGTCATATAATATATATTGTTATTACAACGTGATCATAATTTAATAATTAATAATATCGCGATGGGTACATTATATTATTATAATTGTCACGACCGTTTGTGAGTCTTCTCTCGTCACGTTAACGAGACGTGTTCGAACGATCGCTTTGGTCCCGATGATCGCATCCGCACCAAATACGTCTCACGTCCGTCGGGGCGCAGGTCGAGCTCTCAGATAATAAAACTATAACAACAATATATAGCGATCGCATAACGACATTATAACAAACGCATGTCAATAAACGACGGTATGTATTATACATATTATTATTATAAGAGAAGAGTTGACGACTTGACGTATAATGGCCGTAATAATTGTTATTGCTGCGTATTGTTTTGTCACTCAACCGAAAGGGCACTCTCCGATAACGGAACCCTCGCGTCACCCGTTCGATTATTCGTATGTATATATTATATTATAAATTATAATATATAATATATAGGCGCCGAACGTAAAAGCTTTACACACCGTTTTTTTTGTACTTACCAGCAGCGTGACAAAATTAATTGAAAACAATAACCAGGCCACGGTTCGATTTACGGTCGTGGAAATAATAACCGTATGGACGTAATTGCTGCGAGCGCGTTTTCAAATCGAAAGAAGTTAAAATAATATACACTTCTCATACGCTAATTTGTATCGTATTCAATTAAGTTGCTTTTTTTTTAAACGCCATGTACGTCGCACCATATAAATTAATTTATACATTTTATAATTATTACAATTATTTTCGTTTTCCGTTTCGTGTCAGCACTACGCGCTCCGTAGTTGCTACCGTGTAGCACTAACAATCTATATAGTAGTTACTCATCGCGAGTAGGAGGTTGTATATTTTATATAAATTAGCTTTCAGAAGAAAAAAAAAGTTTCCTTTAGCTAATTATTGTTCGTTAAGACATAATAAAAACTTCAAGCCCGCGACAATGAGATTTCTTAAACGCTGATTTGTCCACAATTTTCAGTAGATAAACATGCTCAGTGGCGTTCTCGGGATTCTTCTTTAGGGGGGGGGGGGGGTGGATTTAGCACTAAAAATAAGGCCTTAGGGTTTAATTCCCATGCCCCCCCAAATCGTGAGAACTCCCATGCTGTTCATAAGATTCGTGTCTCTATATGATATCATAGAGTGCAGTTACGACTATTTAAGAGGTATACCCGTATTTTATATCATCACTATAGTATAATATATTATTATATAGGTACCTACGTCGTATATTATGTCCGGTACAATAATCTCGCAAGACTAACGTTTTTGATTTAAATTTACGATGGTTTTCAATCATACCTGTAATACGCGTATGTAAGTAGGTAGGTATATTGAATTATATGATTTGTATTATTTCACGAGTAAATTGACTACGCCTTCTTCTTCGATATAGGTACTCGCGAGTATTGACATCTCGAACGTATATACTAATGTAGAATGATAAGACGTTTTTGAATTCGTATATGTACATACAAGTCATACCCATATGGACAGAACTCACTCTATTAACTCATTTCGTTTTCCATTTACGCCTATCCTTAATAATCTTCTCATCTGCGCCGATTACAACTAGTCCACCTCCCTAATGCCACGTCTAAAATAACTTATGCTTACGGGGCGTAGACGTGAAATCATTTCCGATCGTTGATAAATGAAAAAAAAAAAAACGAAAAGGATAATAATTAATTAGATGATTGGTATGTGCACTGCTTCGAAGACATAACCAACTATTCGTACGGAGCTTTACGTTAAAATATTATCGTAAAATATCGACCGAAAAAAATAAATATATATTTTGGTTTTTTTTTTCACCTTAGTCGCGTATACAAGAGACTAAGTATGTCGTACGCCTATAATAATAATACTATATAATATCGTATGCGATCTCAAACTCGTCTAATCGACGCGAAGTACAAATTGTTTTATCAGATCGGACGGCCGGGCCGCCGTTTTAATGATCGCCAATTAGTAATAATATTTCGTTGGACAATAATTATTATTATTCATACGGACGGCGTACCTATATGCGTATACCGTACATATTATGTTATGATATTATTATTATTATTATTGTTGTATGATGTACGTCCCGACTGCGACGTCGGCGTTACGGCTGCGGAGATGGACCGTTTTTAATTAAATCCGCGGCGCTGCGAAGAGTTGACCGTTAATATTTAATCATTGTAATATCGTTATAGGTAGGTGAAACATACCGAGACGCAGTGGATCCAAATCCGATGATTCATCTGCATATAACGTACCTGCTACTACCTGATTATTCTTGGACGTCGGCGAGCCCGACCGATCTTTCCCATATTATATCATGGCGTGTAGGTTTTTTTTTTTTTTAGAATTTTTTTTACCTTCCCGATCGCCCGTGTACATCTCGTCTCGTTAAATATATTTTATACGATTAGTTTGAATTCTCACTGTATATTATAGTCGTGTACCTACAATACTTGTACAACTATGTATGTATACCTACCTATTATATAGGCACGGGCAAAGGTTCGTAGACTAACACACACACACACACACCGAGACAAAAACATTTTTCACTGGCGGCGTAATAATTATATTCCGAGGCAGGACACACCGAGCACACAATATAAATTACACGAATAGATTACACGGGAGACGTTCGGAAGGCTTAATAGGTAAATTAGTTTCAGTTTTGATAGATACATTTATTTATAATATTGTATGTATACACGTGGCGGCGGAATATTATACGACTTTAAGAACGTTTTAGGAAACCGTAAATCAAACGTTGAAACACATTGAATATAGATTAATTATTAATCATATCCACGATGTGTGCATAATATAATATGTTATTTCACGAAATCCACCGCAGTGACTACACGTGAACGATATCATTTTTATTATTCCTTTGCAGGTTGTTTTTAATAATATTTTAATGGATGTAAAATTATAAACATGTGTTCGACTTTGAAAAAATATTTTAATATTTATTAACCGCATATCGGCCACGTGAACAACGTGTATAGAATAATAATAATATGTTTTGCGTATTTTATAAAAAATATGTATTACAATAATTGTGTGTATATATATTATACACTTATACTTTGTGAGAGGTGTATAACCTACATGAAGTATTATATTATGGTATTCAATCATGACGATAATATATTGTCGTAATGCACTCGACCTGAGAAGATATGTCATGTAATATTTTCGTTTGAAATCAATGTTTCTGGAATATAATATTAAATATACATTAGAATATATTATTATTATGCAAACATTATATTTGCACCGGATTATTATTATTTGTGAATGCGGATAGTAATAGTAATAATAATAATAATAATGTGTGATTCATAAAATACGTCGTTTCATCCGTTGAAATATAACTATACGTGCGCAAATAAAAACGTTTTATACATTTTATCGTGCGCACACACGCAACATACCGTTGTTTGTATACCACTTTCACATAATAATATTAAGACGTTTTCGTCAAGTCCGATTTTGTAGCGAAGTGGATTGAAAAAATCGGTCACTCGTTTTTTACTTAAAAATATAATATAATATCAAATTTTTAAAATATAGGTATGAAAAATACATAAACGTTTGTAGTTACATATAATACTGGTACACGTTTTAATCGTTCGTAAAAATGTGTTAAACCGATCAGCAATTTAAAATATAATACAGTACCTATATAACAAACCCGCAGTCATTAAGGATCCCGCAGTACCACGTGATACCGGTACAATACTCATCTGCAGATGTCGGTAAGTTATACCCATCAGAGAGGACGTTTTGTGTTGCTAAATACTTTATTACAATTATAGAGTGAATCTGTGACCTGTTATCAAACTTAAATAATATACATTCGTTTTTTTCGATTTTAATTTTAATTTACCTGTTTCAACTACTAGGGTTATAGTATAAGGTATAGCCAACATTTTTCATAGGAATTTCATGTCGAAATTCACTAATATTTACAATACATAATTAGTTTGTGGTACATTATATTATGTCGATTAATCTAGAGTTTGTATTTTCAGACGAACTTGAAGTTTGTGTCTTACAACGAAAATCAAGGAATGAAATAATTGTGCGTGTCGGTTCGTATATGGAACATACATTTTATGTTGTTTTTTTTAAAGAAATTTCAATTTTATGCAAGTCAATATTTTTTAACTTGAAATGGTCAACTTGCGAAACATAGGAAATCTACGAAAAGTATTATTACCTACTATAGTTTAATATTGCAGTTGTTGATTTTGGGTTCAAAGTACTTTTATCAGTGAGTTTTTAGAGAATAATATCAACCGCGGAGCTCGAGAAGATTTTTTTTCATATTCTTATATTAATAGTAAGTAAGTATATTTGGATAATTTTCATACTTTTCAAATTTGTATAGCACTGTAGATTTAGGCGACCTCTTCAAAATATAGCCTATAGCCTAACCTATAGATTTTCGGATTTCACGTCCAAAAAAGTACGCAAACGCATGAAAATATTGCTAATTATTATTATTATTATTACTACACATAATGTACGACGCGTCATCCAGATGTGTACGTGTCGTGTATCGCGAATAGACCGAATTTCTGCACGGTGTGGAAGAATAATATATTATAATAGGTATTAAAATGTGTTTTAATGTAATGCACGATCGGATAACTCGTCGCGGTGCCGTCCGCACATTCAACCATAATTCAGTGCACATTACATATTATACTCGATTTTCTATTATATGCTGCAGCGTTATACAATACGCGTGATGTACCCACACATATTATAATAATGGTTGAGTATAATATGATCGAAGAGATTTATAACGATCGACTAACACGCCGCATTCTCGCTATAATGATATAATAGTATCGAGCGCACGAACGACATGACTGCGACGCGATGCAGTCATATTATTATATGTGCATACTAGGCGTAGGACCTGTTCAAAATTACAATTTTTGTAGTTTGCCTCCCGCTCGTCTGTAATTGTTGCCCTTCATAGCATTGAGTGTTTCCCTGAAGAATTTCTATGAAGTGTCAAAGTCTCTATCTTAGATTAAAAAAAAAAAAGCTATAACGGCGTTTTTAATACATAATGAGCAGCTGTGCTCACGTGTTAATTAAATGGAAAATATAAATTATTATCGATGACACTTCAAAAAAAATCTTAATTTTACCAAAAACAACAATTTATTACTGCTACAGTGGGTGCGGTATGCAAACAGAAATTAAAAAAAAATATATTTTGAATATGTCTATTACATATTATTATTATGCACCTTTATCTATTGGGTATAACTTTATAAGTACCCATAGTGTAGGTACCGAAGGAATCGACCTATAGAATAATATCGTAATAGTAATAATTAATATGATAACGACCACTCGTCTGCAAGTAGGAAATTTGCGGTTTTAAGAAATTTTGTGACTTTTTAAACTAAAAAAAAACCTCAATCAAGGTATCTATACCTATAGACTATAATTATAATTTATAATACTCGTATAAGACTGTACAGTGTACACACATGAGGATATTTTTTCCCACCCCACCTGGATGGATTTTCGAAACGGCTCCTGATCTCAGCGTGTGAAGCAGGACGTTCTCATCACCCGCGAGACGGTGCATTTCGTCCTTGCAGAACTTGCTGTCACTTTGTCACTCCGTACAGTATTATATAACATTAAGCTGATCCCGCACGGCGTTGCCGTGAATAATTGAATAATTCCAGTGGATTTACCCGTTCCTTAACTCCGTTCAAACCACACATGTTTTTAACACAGCCATTATTGGGTGGTTTTTGACAAGTATAAAATAGAGGTGTAGAAACGATAAAGTATTCGTTTTTCGCTAGCCAACGAATCCCTGCGCGAGCTTCTAGTAAAATTGTCAGTGACGGAAAATCCTTTCTCGATGCCGCCTGTAAAATAGGTACATGGTCGTACGAAGGTATACCTGCACGTATACTTCAGGTCCCTCGTATAGCTATCGTGTAGTTTTGGCTGCACCTTGATTATAGTCGGTCTGCGGGACATCGTTTTTTTTTTATAAACACAGAATTTATTTCTATAATAATAATAATAATAATAATATACATATATATCTACGCATCGGTACTCCCCCCTGACTCTGTATATACACCTGAGTATAGATATAGAAGTACCTAGTCGTACCTATATCGAGACACCTAATATTATTGTATTATAATAATATGTATACCTATTAGACGTCGTCCGAATACGTTATTATACCTATTAACCGCTCTGGTCGCACAAGTTATTGTAAACTTGGATGTGTGGTGTGCTTGCGTATCCACCTCCACGGGTTGGTCGCTAGATTTGCATAAAATTGTAATACGTACGGATTATCCGACTTCCTCTCGCCTCCACGCACCGTCTGCACACCGTCGCTATATTATATTATTATACCTACTACCTGTATGCCTCTACCCCCGCCGACCCCGAAATCGTGTACTCAATAATAATAATAATAATAATCCGATACAGTCTCGGTGGGTCGTGACAACGCGAACTCGAGTTTTAAATATGATATATATCGCGCGGGCGACGGCCGCCGCCGTGTGCGTTACGAAATATATTATTGCCGTGTGCAGCATCGCCGGTCGTATTCATAAATACAATATTATAATAATATACACTCCGGTGTTATAGACGGTCGGACGAATTAATATTATTGTGTTCTCCCCTTACCCCCCCCCCCCCACTCTAAAACGGTTGTGAGTAGTATAATGTAATAATATAATCAACAAATCACGTGTGATTCGCCAAGCATATTATACTATTACTAGTTACTACTACTACTACTACACCCCCATTGTTCCTTTAACGCGACGAATTTATTCAAATTCTGATGGTTGGAATTTTAAACCGCATTTACTGTACACAATTTTATTATAGTGTATGTTACATTCTCAAACTCTAAGGTATTTCTAGCCGTTTAAGGACTGTCTGACTGGCGTGTCCGTATGATGTACAAAATTATAAAAATACCATTTTTACAGTAAATCTATTGCCAAGTGGATTATTATTTTTTAATCGATGTAAGTACCCATGTTGTATAAGTCAATATTCGTTCGAGGAGTTTCTGAATATTATTACGTACCTACCTACCTACTTACTGAAAGTAATAGTCCAGGCTAAAAGGTTTAAAGATGATCTGAGGATTATAGTAATTAATATACATACCTACTTATTAGCAGGTTATAATATTGTAAAGATCGACCGAGTATAACAATAAGTACCAACTATATGTATAGTGACAATAGACTAAAATATTGCAAATATTTTATATTTAATGCAAAACCATTATCATCCTTATTACGTAATATATAGTGTTCTTTATAACAACTTAACGACTGCGCATTTGAAATTTGATTTAGACGCATAATAATAAAAATGTTTGAAAAATTAATCTTTTTAACGACTCACGGTACAAAACGAGTAGGTTCTAATTGGAAAAT
Source organism: Nasonovia ribisnigri (assembly GCA_027563435.1). NCBI lineage: Eukaryota > Metazoa > Arthropoda > Insecta > Hemiptera > Aphididae > Nasonovia > Nasonovia ribisnigri. The sequence continues at coordinate 17,889 of JANEHU010002355.1, read as the reverse complement.
ATGTATGTATATATTTTGGTACAGTTACTTATACTTGAAAATTTCTCAAACAGATTTAAACGAATGCGCATTATTTTAAAGGATCAGAGTTGTTTAAGCGTGCCCGTTTGATCAGTGTGATCAAACAAGCACAGTGTGTGCATACTATTTATACTATTTTAGCACTGGCAGACGCCAAGGTGCTGGACACAATAATATAAGCATGTGACACGATATTACAGCTCGTTGTTAGGGTATAGTTGTTAAAGCTTCGTTTATTTACTTTTTTTGGCGGTATTGTTCGATGCACAACTCCACGAGCAATCATAATGGATGCATTTTTGTTTTTTTTTTTTTTTTTTTTAACAAGATGTTATCACCCGGATGACCGTCGGGGACTTCATCGCGACGGCTGTTTTTGTAAAAGGGACCGAGAATTAGGACCGAGACAATGGTGTATAATATGCGGCTGGCGCGGCGGGTCGGTGTGTTTGATTAGTTCGAAATTTCGTAAAGTCATTCTCGGGTAATTCATTTGCGTTGCAGCACGTTGAATACCAATACCTACGTTTTTACGGTCCAAACGCTGATTATGGTTTATTGTCTGCGAGATAAAAACGATATGGGCAGGCATATAGGTACTGCTTATAATAATACTTTCGTTTTAAAAAAACGTACCCACATTCGAATTATTCGGTATACATAGAGCACGATCGCCGCCGTCACTAAAAACAAACACGATAAATATTGTGGTGTGCAACATTTCGTTTCGTGTAATCGCAGTTTACTGCGGCGACGATTACCGCTGCAGGCGAACTACGTGACAAACTTTTGTTGTGTTTTTCAATTAAACTTTCTCTTCGCTGGCAAACCCGCACTCGGCGTGTGATATAACTGACTAACACCCCGATTCACATACCGTTACGATATTATTATAAATAAATAAATAAAATCCGATATTACGTGCAATATAATACGCATTGTTATTTTTAGGGTAAGACATTATTAATTGTATCACATAATCGATATTGTATTATAATATCATTTAATTTCAGTCATCACGCATAATAATATTATCATTACTATTATTATGCACATTTGCTTTGGACACTACTGCGGCCGACGGAGAACGGAGGCACGACACACCGATTTCCGATTATTTTTCCAACAGTTTTTTTTTTCTTTCTTCCTTCCCCACACATTCTCGTCGTCGTCGTCGTCGTCGGAGAGTAACATTTCAGCGATCCGTCGTTTACGCGTTTCACAATGGTTAATGGGAAAAATACAATTACGCACTGAACGCGTTTCAATGGCCGTTAACATCACATTTCCTTCGGGACCTTGGAATGAATGATGACACGGTGTTCGCACGAGAAGGTCCCGATAAGCATCGGTCGACACGCGAAACTGATCTTGTGCACCCTAGATCAAGTATAGACCACACCCGCAAAGTGAGAATTGCCAATGGAATTTAGATTGTCAAGGGCACGACAAATGTATATCGGGCACCGCACCGTTCGGTCATGTATGTTATTAAATCAGACCGCAATAAAACATGGAAACCGTTGCGGCCGACACATCATCATCGCGTGAAAGATTAACAATTTGCGCACCGATATAGTATGTATTATTGCTGTAGTAGGTATTATATATTATATGATGTCTTGTTTATCGGATAGATCGACGATCGAAATCATATTGGTGTTTTTTTTTTTCAGTTTTGATGTACGGAATATGAACATTTCGTATCTATTTCTGAAAAATTAAAAAGTCCGATTCAACCGGTTTCATAATAGTTTATTATTCGACAAAAATACAAATAATAATAATAATAAATTAGAAAAACGTCCTAAGTATCTACCTATAGGTAATTTATATAATTTTCGGTTCCAGTTTCAAAAAAATATTTAAATAAGAGTCCTATAGTGGGATTCCAATTTCTGGTTCCAATATTTGCATAGGGTTTCAGCGCGGTTCCAATCCCAAATAGAAGTTATTTAATATTGCTAGAATTACGCAAAGCTGAAACCAAAGAATATCAAGTCCATTTACCGCCATGTATTAGAAAATGTATACAAAAATATCTGGCAAATGGCCAGAAAATCAATAATATATTTAAATTACTATTTGTTCGCAATTATTCGCAGAGATAAATTATACAAAATATGTATATACTTAATAGATTATATTAATATTATATTAGAACTGTTATATATAGTTTCTGAATGAAATAATTAAAATTAAATATTAGGTAGCTTAATTTGAACTAAATTATTTACTTTGTCCGTTTTATTATATATGATGTTATATAGTTGTTGACCACTAGACGAGAATACATTTTAAAAACTAATTCAATCGTTGATAAGTCATTTCGGCTCATATTTTTATAATACCTTTAGATATTAAATATCAGATTAATATAAAAAATTTAATATTTATGCAATAAAGATGTATTTTGATATAGAATTATGTAAAATATACACTTTAATACAATATAATTTTTATACGCTCTAATATTATTTGCATAATACGTTATAAGTACGTCTCATAACCAACGTTTAGTTGTATAAGAACACCATAATAATAATAATAATAATAGGTAGCTATAAAACGACATATTATTATAACACTTAAACATTTAAATCGATATTAAAAAAAGAAAAAACCATGATCGAATTAAAATGCAATTCTTAATGCCTTAATAAGTTTAACGGCTATTTACTTATACTATTAATTTTAGTTTAGCTACTGTAATTATTCTCTATCTTCTTACCAGTTTGGACATTTATATTGTAAAATATTATAATATTATGGTCGATGAACAGATGTCATGATTTAGTCGGCACCGTGGTAGCGCTCAAGCTTATATATGATGGACATGCGGACGGCAATAAGTGTTAAAGTTATAATATTATAATATCTTTTAATTCAACCCCGTTGGCAATTAAATAATAATTATTGGTCTTCTCGAGATGCATGTACTTATATAACACCTTTGAATTACTGGAAACTACCTATTACCTATATATATCATATATCCGTTTATCTGAACTGGAAAGAGTATATATTTAAGACACGAGATCACGAACAATGTGTACAATTAATCAACAAAGAATTTATTATATATTCGTATGGAATCGGTATTGTTATTTTTCAATATCCGTTTCATTAATCATGACGTATCGATCGGATCTCGAAAAACACAATGAACCGCAGAATTGAACGGTATTAAGCGGCTCGGCGCGGGGAAAAAAAATAATGATGAAAATAAAAACGGGCTAGTCGATTTTCCGGTTAATTTTGGACGATCGAACGACGACACTGCCGCCCGCTGAATGTTATAATAATAATAATAATAATATCATTATAATATTATGCTCCGGACGAGTTTCGACGAAAAAACGGACGACGGTCATAGATCACAAGACGTGTGCGAGCACTCGCGAACTCGTGCGAGACAAAATGATAAACGATCGCAGCGGCAGCAGACTCGCCCATTGTATTTGTATATAGTTAAAAAATAATAATATGAATAATATAAAACGCGTATCGGTCGTACGCATAATAATATTAGTCGCTGTAACGAAACGACGACGGATATCGGTCCGAGGTTAGGTCCTGCGGCGGAAGAGACTTTGACGACTTCGACGGCGCAGGACCCTCGCTCGGGTATAATAATAAATCGTCGGGTCGCGCGCTTTGAATTATCTTCGAAAATGCAAATTTTCGTCGGCGGCGGCGGCGACTCTAATATTATCATAACGAAACAGATCGCACTCCGACACGTCTGTATAATGTATATTGTGTAAATTGTACGTTATTATTACATTGTGTGTTATATACTATATTATAATATAAGACGTGATGCACGGAAGACCGCGACCGCTTCGACGGGTCGCGGCCTCGGCGACGTAAGTATCGGCGAATTTTTCGAATACCGCGGGCCATTGTGTGCGATATAATATAACGCGTCACCGGTTTTTTGGGTTTTTTGATTTCGACTGTATAATTTGGTGACGAGAAACAAAAACAACGACTTCGGGTTTGGCGGCGGCGACGAGCAGGGTTAAGGGGGGGGGGGGGGGTGGAAACGAAACTCTACGCTTTGAAAAGAATCTGACCCGGGCGGCGGCGGCGGCGGCGGTCAGACGGAAGCATAAATCTTTCGGATCTCGTCGTCGTCGTGGCGAACGTTTGACGCAGGTGAGAAACGGCACATTTCGCCCTATTGTTTACCGGTTCGCATAAAATTACACGTGCGCGAGTATATACGCGGACACACGAGAAATACCACCGCCGCCGCCGTTTCGCGAGCGGCTATTTTCGTTTTCTTTTGTGCGTTTTTCCGTCTTGGTTTTTTTTTTCCCCCGTCCCCTCCCCGTCACGATCTCTTACCCTTTTTTTCATACATTACATTATATAAATAAAACGTCACGTACCTGCCTATATAATATACACGCTGTGCAGCACTCACGGAGGCGATACCTATTATTGCAAGAGCTGTATATAATAATAATGTAATACCTATATATATATATACGTAGAACGTCCGCGGGCCGATCCGGTGGACTTGCCGCCGCCGGTGCACCGGATAAGTTATGTCCGCGCATTATCATCGCCCGACCGCATATAATATTATAATAGCGAATCGAGTGCGAATACATGTCTTTAGGTATATAGAGATAGATCGTACCTATATACAAGTGCGTATACAATAGCGGCGAAGACGAGCCCCGCACACCAGAAGCGGTCCGTCTCGGGAGCCGTCGTCGTACACGTATAATAATAATAATAATAATAATAATAATAGCAATATGTTGTTGTTGTTGTTGTTGTCGTCGTCGTCGTCGTCGTATGCGGTCGGCGAGACAGAGACGGAGACGGAGAGAGGGTGAACGCGTCGACGGGAACCGGGAACGATGTGGAAAAAAGATCCGAGAGAATCGCATAATCCGTCGTCGGCGTCGGCGAGACAATCGCGTGATGAAAGCGAATATCCGCGCGGCCGGCAATAAAATATTATTATACGACCGACCGATTAATTAGATTCCTAATGGATCGCACGCGAGAACGGTCGCCGCCCCGGTACACACATGCGGTCGAAGGTCTTCGCATAATAATAATAATAATAATATATATGATAAAGAAAAAAAAAATGTTATTTAATATACGTTACAGGTACCAGCCATGATTGCCTTTATGTATATATATATATATGAGCTATGGCCTACCCATAATAATATAACGGCCCGTCAACGCGTAAACTGCAATAGTTGTCACGCGTCACAGCGGTCACAGCTTATAAATACGGCCGAGAGTGCGTTTTCATATTATTATTTTGGGCGGACGGCAGACAAACGAAGCTCCTCCACGCCGGAGGGTGCAGAGCACAGCGTGTTCCGGAATGTTTTTTTTTTTTCAATGTTAGATAAAACAATAACTTTAATAAACACGTCGTCACTACTACCAGTTTGGAAAAACATTTCTAACGTATGCCCGACGTTAGTGCCGGAAGTCATTTCAGGATATCTGGATTTTAATTGAGCGTCGATCCGGATAATAACGATAATTACGTGTTTAATTAGCAAAATAATTGTGCGAAAATGATTAGGTACCAGCTACTGTTCGTTAACATTTTTTTTTTAATGAAGATTAAACATAAAGCTGAACGATTTCAGGTTCAATAAGTCTTATGACTACTGAAATATTTTAATATTGCCATCTACGATTGATATTATGACTTAATCAATACTAACTGTAATAGTTATATCTTATAGTATAATATATAATTTGATATTAAATGTAGACGGCATAGATTTTTAGCACAGTTTTTTGAGATGCTTTGATTAAATAGAAAATACTGTTCTATACAATTACATCCAATTATATAATATAACTATTCTATATTCGGTAACTAATGGCAACAGTTATTCAAACAAAATAATTTTCATAGTTTTTCTATATATTGTGCTGAAAAGCAAAAAGTAAGTAAAAACCTAACCTAACCTAACCTACGACTGGTACCTATATCTTTAATTTTAAATAATTGACGGTCAAAAAGTAACATGTTAAATGTGATGAAAAAAATTATTTATTCATTTATATTATGTATATATACTCGCAAAAAATCTGTTAGTAGATTCATTTGTTATTAAGACCAACTAATAAGTTTTTCTTAGGTATTTTAAAATGTTAAGAGCGTAATATTGGTAAACTGCAGCCTACGGATCTTTCTGAATCTAATGACAAACATTTTGATGAAAATCGGTCAAAAAATGTGGGTTATCAGAAGGGTCATTCATTTTAGGCCTTTGATTTTATATATTATATAGTATACAAGTATTTTATTAATGATAGTCGATTCTGCACGACGTTGACCGTAACAATGTAAGTAATGCCAGTGGATTTACCCTGTCTTAAACTCCGTGTATGCCACACATATTTTTGACACAGTAATTTGGGCGGTTTTGACCAATTTATAAAATACAGATCTAAAATTATATACGTTATAATAACTATTTTATATTATGTAACCAATGGCAACCATACAGAAACAACAAAATAATCGTTTTTCGTGAGCCAATAAATCCCTGTGTGTGCTACTCTTAAATGCAAAATTTGAAAATTGGCTGATTGCAAAATAAGACGGTTTTGGATTAATACAGACACAACACAAATTTCGACTAATATTATTATAGAAAGTATTGTATTTAATAGATAGGACGGTATAGTAATAACATACTATATCGGGTTATGAATGGTTAGGTAAATATCCTGATGAGCCTACTATTTATTATTTTTTTCAGACGGTAACTTAAAATTATTAAGCTGGGTAGCTAATCGCATAAGAACGATTAAATTAATAGCTTAAACTCAAATAATGTTTTTCATTATATTTTCAAAGTTATTCAATTTAAATGGCTTAAAGCGTTTCTAAAGAATATTATCTATTCTACAGCTATATAAATGTGTTTTTATTTCCCATATTATTAGACATGACTACGAAGATTCAGAATTTAATTCAAAATTATGATTTATTGAACTATTTTTGAAAAAAAATTCAAGAGAACTAAGAATCTCGTTAGGTATACTATACTATGGGTTTCCCCATATCGCTACTGTCAACCAACGATTTGGTGAAATTCCAAGAATTACAACTCAACTATTCGTATAAAGGTTCGACCGTTAATTAAGGAAATGCATCCGGATGCCTGGCTTTGATGTCTCCACAGGACCGTGGCGTAGCATTTCGCCAAAAGGATTCCGGTACCTACTTCCGATTTACCGGTAGTAATATCACCCTAATACCTCGTATAATTAACTAAACGACTCACGTCTCGAGACCTCGGTACCCTTTATAATATGCTTGTACATATATGTATGAAATGTACATTAAAACGTATAGCACTCCATGCAGCCGAGTTCGAATTAAATTAATATCACTACTTATGGTTTTTCTTGGCCACCGAGATTTTCACGTTGAAACGCGTATATATAGTCGATCAATAGTGTAACTGAAATCACATTTTTTTTTTTGGGGGGGGGGGGGATTCTGAATTTACAATCAAAATATAAAAAAAATCTTTGTTCTATTTATTACTGTAGCTTTAACGAAATTATTCCTAGGTAATTATACCTATTAATTTATACCTATTGTATAAACAATATAAATTCACTGCTAAAATATTTATAATTTCAAAACAATTTCGCGGGGAGTTGGGTAATTCCCCTGGACCCCCCCCCCCCTCCCCACCAGTTACGGCCTTGTAGACGATATTATGTACGTGCAATATTATTATTTATGGTTTTCCCGATGGTCTCCGGAAGCGCAGACAGGAATTCCTGGACGTTGCACACGAACAGCGGAACGTATATTATATATAGTGTCCATTAGGACCGGTGATAACCGTACACGGTGACGGGTGGGAGTTATTTTTAATGGGTTCTTTTTTTTCCCCCTTTCTGTTTATTTTCCCCAATACATCGGCGCTGGCTGCAGGGGTGGCGTAAAAACTATAGTCGCGTGCCATCCCGCGGATGGATGAAAATCGTCGGACGGACGTGACCGCGACTCTTCTACACTCGTATTATCGTATTATTCTCTTAAAATCGTCAGTCACGGGCCGAACTGAATCATTTGGAGTTGGTTTTTTTTCCTTTTCTTTTCGCCCTTCGGCATAAAACATGTATTATTAAAGCCGTCAATAACCGACCGTGCGCGTTATACCGCCGGTTTACACGTTGTCGCATAATATTATAACGTATATAATATAGTGGGGCATAGTGTGGCGGTTTAAATTATTGAACTAGCGATACATTTTTTGTCTTCCGAGTGTCTGATTTCGGACCGAGATTGTTACAATAGAATTCGACGATGCGCTGCTATTATATTATTTTATAATGTATCATGTGCCCGCCAATCGCAATGTATAACGTTCCGACGAGTTAGAACTATTTCGAAAGCATATATGTATATGCAGCGTTGAAAAAACAGCGACGGGTATTTACACGAATTTAGCGTAAAATAATTCAATAGCTATTATAATTTTGTCCGATAGAATAGCTGAAAAGAAAAACGTGTCTAGAGTATCACTGTTTCAGCTATATACACGAAATTTATTACCGGACGAGTATGTTAATTTTCAATTACCAATCGATAAAAAATAAAACGGTTTTATTTTTTCCATCGCACGTGTGGCGTTCAAATTAATAATACTTCAAAAATATATTATATTATATAGTAAATAGCGGGTACCTACCCATATCTAAATAATTTGTCTGCTAAACACGCAGTGGAACAAACACGTCTCGTGAAATGCGTGACTCTCGTGTTTTGTTAAAACGCAAAAACGAAATCGAATCTGAAAAATATGACGTTCTACATGTATACCATTGTACCGTAATTTAATAAAAAATAACAATAATAAATTAATTCTCGGGTGTACGAAACCCGTGGCCTACACTTTACTCGAAATAATTTAATTTATACACTTTTCGTCCGAGTTCGTAATTTAACATAATAAACATAATATTGTATAGGTATTAGGTACACACATAATGTACGGAACATGTAACGAGACAATCCAAATAAATGATTAAAATTATTAAAAAATATGATTTGCTAAACGCGTGCATTAAAATACGCCTACATAAAATATAGTCTGTGGCGACTAAAGGACGATTCACCATGCAGGCTCATCACTCCCCACTTCTCTCCTTAGGCACAGAATTCAATCAAATTATGCAATTTTTGAATTTCCTAGTTTAATTCAGACTATTTTTATAAAAACTTAAATTTATTAAGTAATATTTATAATGAGTATCCAGTACAATATTATAGTGGCAATACAAACATCTTTTCATCTCCGTTAATACATATTATATATAGATGTTTTTAGGCTGGTTACACACTTTTTTACTTTTCACCAATTTTGCGTAAGATTTTCGTTGTAATGGTTACCATTATTAACTTAAACATGTATAATATGATTCACACATTTCCTTTGGGGTGGAAAATATCGAGTGGTTTACCAGACGTAACCGTAATCCTATTTTTTTTACTGTAAACCGAAGTTAACTTGATGTATAAAACTATATTATTACTATTATATAATTGATTATTATGGTTAGTATAGAAATTAACTCAGAAAACAATATCGTTCAAATATGGAATGAGATGTGTAAAAATATTGAAAAAAATCATCTGGTTAACAATCTACAGTGGAAAAGTATTGTCATATCATCAAAAAAGAATATTGTCTAGCCACACCTAAGAATATGGTATGAAAAACTTTTTGTATTATAAAATTTGACTTTATAGTTGGACTAAAAGTTCAAAAATCAAAATGTGATAAAATACATTATTAAAGGGCAAAAAGTGGATATGCATGTTTGTTAAATCACGATCACCCCAAGTATAATAACATACTTAATACGATATATATAAATATTATATATTTTATGAATATTTATTTTTATATAATTTGTAAAATGAAAAATAATGATACGTTTGTTTATTCCGTGCATAGTAAGGTTGTTGTATATAGGTATAGGTAGGTACTAGTATACATAATAATGGGCTTTAAGTACATCGATCATATTTTTCGTCAGAATACTGTAAAAGTACATGTTATTGTTCCTAGAGACGTTTGAACATGATATAATAGAACAGGTATATAATAATATTATAAAGCACAATAATTATTATTATTTCTCGAAAACAGAATTCATTTCGTTAGTAATTAAACACTGCCAACCACCGTCATGGTCTGTGCGTGCTCGTGGAACAAGTGGCGGCCTCTCCCAAAATATTACTCCACTCCGATTGCTTTAATCAATAATTTTGGTACCGGTGGATATTATAGTAGTAGCAGTATATTATTATAAATATTAATTAATTATTTGGTGTGATTTTTTTTTTTTTTTACTCAACGTAACGCAACACGAAGCGCGACGTGGGCGAACTAGATCTGGACCGTTCAGAACCAGCGTTTAATATTCACCTCGCGACATTCATGTAGGTATTTACAAAATTGGTTCACGTATTAAATTAAAACCACGCCGAAATAATAATAACACCCTTCCTTTGACGAGTGATGAAAGTCATGTCCGGATACATCTGGAGGCGAAGACGTATATGGAACTTGGGAAAAAAATACACGTGAAATGTATGATATATATAAAATATTTACTAATCAAACTACCAAAAATTGTTAAGCAAATAATATATATTACTATACCGGTACCTATATCACGAAATAATTTTCAAGAATAAATTACCTATAGATACTTACGTACCTAATTACATTTCTTATTAATAATAAGTTATTGTATTATTGTTTTTTTGTTTTTGTTTTTATAATATAGTTCATAGTCTCATTGTAATAACTATAATAATATAATATGTATAGGTAAAAACGTAAAATGGTATAATAAAATTATGAACGGTGCATAGAGCGTCGGCTAATGACGGTTTTAAATGATACCTACCTACGTATAAATTAAAAATTAAAATATGGTCTTGATAATTGTATTATCATTGCATTTTTTACCGATGAAAGAATTAATTATTAATTTCGAGCACGTGTGAATACATTATAAATAGTTTAACACTTGACGTTGATTTATGCAGAGTATGAAAACCATTAAAAAATGAAACCTTTAAAAAAACTTAAATTGCAATTTGCTACGATATTTTTTTGGTACGGAAGAAAAAAATTGTTTTTTAATTTAAATACAATATCGTTTTAAGTCTTAACAAGTCAATTTCATATTATCGTACTTATTTTTTCACACCTGTATAAGGTGTAAAAATATTATATCGTATAGCTGCGTATACCTATGCTAAAAATATAGTGTGTGTGTGGTTATAATACAAACTAGTTCAACCCAAGTTTAATACTCCAATTTAATTGAAAATTATGATTACAAATTATTTTTATTGTTGGTCCAAAATATGTAACTTAAATCATTATGATTTGTTTGCCAATGTCGAATTTCAGAGGTTTCTGTTAATTACTATTATTTTTTTTTGTTTTAACAAAAAATAATAACAACTCGACGTAAAGAACTGTTTTTTTGTTTTTGCAATAAATCTCGCAGTTATAATAACACAATGTACCTATTATTATTATTATTATTATCATCATATTATACTTCGCGTAGGGAAATATTTAAATACGATTCGGTCATGAGTTCATGATGATGGAGTTACTTAATCCGTGGCAAATCCCCATATAGTTTCATAGTACCTACGTTATATTATATCGAATATTATTTATTGCTGACAGCACGTTTTACGTGTAAATCGTGTTAAATCGAATACAATATTTTGCAATATGCGATGTAAAATGCGACTCGTACGCTCAGGATACGCGTAACATCACGTGTGTCCATATCGGTATATCGATGCGAGGCCATGGAACCGTTCAAAATAAATGCGGTTCACCATCATGGAGTTTCAACGTTTACGGTGGTAATAATAATAATTATTATTGTTACACAAAGCTTGAAAATGATCGTAGACGATCATAACACGACAGTACCGTCGCCGGTGGATAGTATTTAGAAAATATTCCTTTCCAACGCTTCTTCGAGGTTGATGGTGTGTGTGTGTGTGTGTTTTTTTTTTCTCTTAAACTGCCTTCGTTACAGGAATCTTAGTTTAACTACAATTATTGAGGAATCATTTCCAAGATTATAATTATAGAGAAAAAAAACAATGAACATAATATAGATTATAAGAATAGACAATATTATACAATTCTAAATGTTTGTATGTAGGTCGGTAAATTCTTACGAAATTTAGTACATCATAGGGGTAACCGAAGCTCAGATGTTCAGAACTATGCGTTATTTTATACTTCTATCGTTGTAGTTAGGTATACGGATGATTGATATTGTTTTAGCATTAAACACTCACTAGGTATATCAATAACTGTTTCAAACGTTTTTGAAAATAATTTTTTCATATAAATTAAATTCATTACAAAATACTATATTTTATTTTATCGGTTATTTTGTTTTATTATGTATACGACGATAACACGAATATTTAATATCATATTCCAAAAGGAATATTTTTCTGAGAAATTTGATTTAGAAAAATCGAATATCAAACGAAATGCTATAATATTATAAGTTTGCTTAAAGTTCAGATGAGCGGAGTAAGGTGACATCGGAGTACACTGCAAAATGTTCTCAACTTAAAATCTTTATAAATAATTAACTAATCGTTTGAAATTTAATTTTCATTCATCGAAATTTCCAGGAAAATGTTCTATGAAATGAAATTAAAAATGTATAAAGTTATTCATAAACGTAAAAACGTAAAAATAACGACGATAAAAATGATATGACAAACTTTTTCTCCTCCATCAATATGGTATTTTGTGAAAAATTTAAATATCATGTTAAAAATTATTTTCAAAAAGTCGATACTTTTTCATATAGGTAATGCGATGGGTGTTAGAAACTCGTAGGGGAAGGGCATAACCGTACTACTAACTTCTAGGCACTGTAAAACTTACAACATTTGAAAAATTTGAAACTAGATTGCGTAAATATATCACAAATATTGTTAGCTTCAATAATATTGAAGAATTTTCAAAAAATCTTAACTTGAACTCAAAAAAAAATCCAAATTTTGAAAGTACCATAAAATACGATTTTGCCCCATAGGTGGGGTAAAACCGTATTAGTCTTGGGGCAAAACCGTATGGATAGTTTTATAATCTAAAATAGTAGAAATATAATTGGCACACTTTGCAATACATATTAATATCCCCCCTTCCCAATAAAAAATCCTGAGTAAAGTATTTTGCATTTTTATATTAGAATAAAATAAAATAATAACTCATTTAACAACTATTACTTAGCACTTTATTATGAACAAAATTTTGTAGGGTAGTTCTTTACGATCTGTAACCTTACATAACAAACTTTTTAAATAAAATTTTAACCAAACATGTTTAAATATTCATGTTATAAAATAATGAAAATAAAATAAACATTTAACTTAATACTTATGTTATAAAATAAGATAAATAGGTAGGTCCTCCCTACCTACCAATATTTAAAACAAAATAAAATAATTATATAAAGGAACATTTTAATTTCTTTATAAAGTAATATAGGTTCTTAGTTTTTGAACACATCTAGTCGTTTAACAATACATTTTTAAACAAAAGTTTATAATAATAATTATATAAAAGGAACATACTAATTTCTCTATGAGATATAATAGCATACGCTTTTGCCCCAACGGTTTTGCCCCACAGTAGGTGTATTCAAATTAACAGCAATTAACTAAAAAGTATTAGCAACATTCCTCCATATTATATCATTAAATAATCTATACTTACTTTTGCGTAATTTGATGCAGTTTTTTTTTACATCAAACAAATATAAGTATAAAAGTTTTAAATGACAATATTTGAAAAAAAAATAGTGATTATACATATTTTGTGATAACAAGAATTTGAGCGGGAATTTGTTAAAAATGAGGTTAATAGTTATCGATAACAATAACAATAACGGTCATGGACAAATAAACATCAATAATTTTTTTTCTATCTTGACTTGTTGTTCAAAAAACCTTATCATACGGTTTTGCCTCACGTACGGACTTACCCCGCCTTCCCTATGTATGTAGATTTATTCGGTCCATTGTCACAATACTGAAATACCAATAACAAGAGCAATAACAGAAAACATAATGGCTTGTAAAAATAACTATTAAGGATTCGAGAATTTTTTTGAAATTCAGATTTCAAAAAAAAAAATAAAAAAAATAAACGTATAGAATAATACGTATCCAGTACCGCATATTATTGTTTTCAAAGAAACCGTTTTCTCGGAATCCGGCTAATGATATTGCAAAGGTATTCCGAACCGAATTGATATTCATGAAGCGAGCTTATATATTATTTTATATCAATATAAACAGGCCGCGGTACTATAAACGAAGACGTCGAATAGATTTAGGGCGAGTATCAAGAGTGATTCACTGATGATGTTCGGGAATTTTATTATACTCCCACAAAAATGGGATGTTGCGTAAGAGCTCCCTTGATTTAGCTATTATTATTATTATCATCATCCTCTTGAACGCGAACCAAAAAGCATTATTATAATTCTCCGGGTCATTAGGCAAATAAGCGTGGAATACGGCAAAACCGTTCGATACTGTGTCCTACCGCAGAGTAGAATTTTCAATCAAGGTCAGTGTTATTATTATTATAATTATTAGTCAAAATAATATTATATCGAGTTGCCACGTCATTTATACATCATTTATCTAAAATCACGTCATGGCATTCAAAGTCGTATATGCTATTGTATTATACCATTTTGTCGTAACAACGTGCCTGCTGTACAATACTTAATAGTCGCACAATTATTATAAACTTATTTTACAAACTGTAGGTACTCGCAAATTTATAACAATCATTAATTTTGTATAAAATATGTATTTTTGTTTGAATTATACAATAGTCAGTCTATTAGTAGGTTAAATCGTCGGTAGAGCAAATCGGTTTTCTTACAAATATCAGAAGTCCAAGCTTGGACAAAAAAAAAATGTTTAACAGCACACGCTGAACCGTAAAAATCATAATATTATTATTATTATTATCATTGTACCGTACGTTCTAGATGATAGGTACATCGTGATTTAACATTATTCAATCCGAACACCGATATATATTTAAAAGAATTTAAAGCGATTAATTTTCAAGTTGAAATAATTTATATTGGATTTATTTTTGATTTTTTTATATTCGTTTGTTCACACATCGGAATCGCTTATATTCGAAACCTGATGGACAAAAAACCTGAAATATATTTGAACCAATACCTACTATTTCGATATTTAAATTTCAAATGAAATTCCTCGACCGATAATATTAATATATTATTATTGTGTGCTTATACCGCGTTAGTCGACTACTACGACCAGCGTGTTACGGAAGACAATGAAGATTCTCAAAACAGACATTAACGATATTAGCACTAAAATCAGGACGAAACACAATACGCGATACAAAACAATACAAACAGGCAGACATTGTATATCACCATATACCTATATATCTTTATTATGTACATACATATATAATATATGACACGGTGATTTACGAAATGTTATCGCATTTGTCTTGCTTGAATTCTCCTGTTCGGGACAATGCTTAAAGTTGGCTGTTTTTCACTCTTATAAACTGCCGCGGTGTTGCGAATGCGATCCGAAAGGACAAAAAACAACTGTGCTCGTGTGTAGGTCAGGTTAGTTCATAATAATACAACGTGCAGCACAAGAGCGTTTGGACTTGACAACAAAATTCAACGTACGCGTGTGTTTGAAATTCAAAATTTCGCCGCCAGACAGACGGACGGACGACTCGTCCAATTACGTTTTCCAATTACACATCGATTCGAAAGCCTTCAGCTCGCCACTAATTTATAGTGTCCGTGCCGCGGCGATATTGGACGAGATAATATTATACTCGAGCCGGTGGTAAATATCGCCGCCGCCAATAGTCGAAAATCGAGTTTGCGCCGCCGCGATGAAAACCAATTTTCTCGAAGTCAGCTGACGCGAAACGATTATATTTTACGTCGTGAAACGGACTTGTACAATATTATTGTCTTCCGAGAATCGCGGCATCTTTCCGAAAGCGATCTCCCGCACACCGACCGACGGCCGATCCGACGGGTATTGCGTATATCGTATTGTGTTATTATTATTATTATTATTATTATTATGTGTATGTTATATTATTATTTGCATTGTTCCGTCGTATTGTTTATAATATTATATTACGTAGGTACCAGACAGTGAGCGTTTGATGATTATTATATTTACTACGCAATGTTCGTATATAACGCCAAAGACGTCTCTGCAGGCATCACGAGTCGTGTTTATAAACATAATATACATAATAATATATAAATACGCACTCTACCACTACACAATAATAATATCGATCTATATAATATCGAATCCACATATTATTATTATTATTATTATTATTATTATATATTATTTAAAATTTCACGACTGGCGACCGCAATGCTTCTCGCATATACACGTCTTTAGGCCAAGGCAGTATAATAATATTATATTGCGCCGGTAAATCATCATCTGTAATATATAATATTGTTATTATTACACAGTCGTCATAAATATTAACATGACATCACGGCGTGTCGTAGGACGTTTTCCCAGGGTATATCAACTGCGGCTTTCGGTGATGATAATATTATTATAACTCGATGTACCTAACCTACATTAAGCGGGAACTAGGTTTATATACGTATAAATATTACTGTAGTATTGTGTATACCTACATGTATTTTTTTCCAATCGGATATTGTGAAATCACGTCGTATATGTATTTACACGCTGGCGTACTTATAGGATGTATCGGTATATAGGATTTCACAGTGAATTGCTCATTTAGATTGCTATTTAAACTGTCAAATCCTTTAGCTGATACACCGTGTAAACATAAAACGTTCGTTGAGATCTGTAGTTGTACCTAAACATTATTATGTATAGGTACTTTCGCAATCTTAAAACTTGAGTCTCATTAAAACTTGAGCGTTATATAACGTTTAACATTTGAATCGAAATGCAATCAAACTGCAATCAGACGGGCTGCAGACTATACCTCGCTGCAGCAATATCATAACACGAGCGTTTCATTCATTCGACCACCGACTGCGGGTCATCATCAGTGTTGGGAATAGATAACTAATAATTTATCTAGATAAAGATAAAGATAACAGTACCTAATTTTATCTAGATAAAGATAAAGATAGTTATACTAAATTTTATCTAGATAAAGATAAAAATTATTACATTTTTATCTAGATAAACATCAGATAATTTCATGTTTAATTTTGCAAATATTCAGTTATATAGGTATTATTTTTTTTAAATACATCATATATTTAAGGCATTAAAAATTGACATAAAATAAAATAGTTTATTTTTTAAATATATATGAAATGTCATTCACTGACTTAATTTTATAATAATACAATGAAGCTGTTAGCTAACATTTGAAAAAAAAAAATAATAACTGTTTTTAAAATAATAATAAGTCAAACCCTACAACATAAAATTACGAGTATTACGATGTAATACTCGAGACTATAAATGAACATTCAATATTAAAATCATGGTATAATGACGTAAATATAAATATTTTTAATTTAAAAATTAAAAATTTTTTTTAAGTAAATTAAAATAAATTATCTAGATATATTACTCATAGATAACTAGAATTTTATCTAGATGAAGATAAATATGATAGAGTTGAAATTTATCTAGATAAGATAAAAGATGAATAATTTTTATCTAGATAACTTATCTAGATAAATTTATCTAGATATTTCCCAACACTGGTC